>JAGEOH010000110.1:0-85000 GCA_032207245.1 Pardosa pseudoannulata
TTTGGTTATTAGGGTAAACGCCAGAGCACTGCCCGACTCTATCCCACATCTGTTTTGATAAGATACAGTTGGATCTGATGGATACCTAGGAAGCCCACGACTTCTTCTGGCTGCGTCTTAAAGTCGATCTGAAAGTAGATTTAATTTTTTTATAGTATATAAAATTTTCGGTGGTTGGATACATTTTAAATTTGTTCCCTGCACATCTCTAATCTTCATACGTCATCTTACAATCCTGATTCCACCATGGTTTAGAAGGGCGTCGGAAATGACCTGAAGACTTCCGAATGGAGAAGTCGGTAGCTGAAATTATAGTGCTTGTGGCAAACCGAACTACTTCGTCGATGGAATCGTCTTCAACCATAACTTTTGTAATGGTGACTAGAGTACTGAAGACATTCCAGTCGGCAGCTCCAAGTACATAACGGGACATTCTTTGTATCGGAGCAGTTGCAGTATTTTCAGAAAGGATGATGGGAAACTGATCACTATTGTGGAAATCCTTGTGGACATCGAAGTCCCAAAACGGGTAAAGAAGTGGAGAGAAAATACTACTAGGACTGTGATAAGATTAGGAAGATGGAAGTACGTGATTTGATTTGTGTGGAAGAGGCAAAGATTGGGATCAAATAGAAGTTTCTCAATTTGCTGCCGATGGTTATTACTGTCAAAACTACCCCAAAGAGGACTGTGACCATTCATATCTCCCAAAATAAAGAAAAGCTGGGGAAGCTGGCTAATAAGGTTTTTGAGGAATGTTTGTTTAATACCTGAGGAGGGGGAAGGTAAAAACTGCAAACAGCAATAACAGGGCGGTTAAGTATTTTAGCAGATACTGCTTCGCATTGTAGGTAAGTCAATTTGTAGATGGACAGGAAAACAGGGGTAGTCATGGGAGATTAGCAAGGCTTCTCCACCCGATGGTCTATCTCCATCGTCATTGTCTTTCCTAAAAATACTGTTGTTCCGAATTTTAGCATTTTTAGTGCTCTGGGAGTGGAAGGTCTTCTGTAGAGCAACACAAATAGGACGGTAATAATTAATAAGATCCCAGAGATCTGAAGCTTGTTGGTAAAAACCATGACAGTTCCAGGACAAGATGGTCTTAATGAAAAAAAAGGAAGAGAAGAAAAAAGCCTACTAGCATCGAGCGGAGGGTGGTACTGCCTCCGCCTTCGATGTAGTGTTAGTAAGTTAGTTGTAGTGATAGCATGTTCTCCTCATCAGCAGACGCAAACTTTACAAACTCTTATGGAGTCATCGTCAATTTCATTGCTGCTATTGTCAATTTGACGGTTTTTTAAAAATTTTTTGTTAGTTCTTAGGAAGGAATAAATTGGTATTTTTCAGTTTTATTTTTTGGTGCAGTGATTTTCTTGGACTTTTCTTATTTTCTTTGTATTTTCAGAAGAATTCAAGTTAGAATGTGTAGCAGTTTAGGTATCAGTATCCTGTGTGCTCTTTATTGCAGCAGTAGGTGTATTATTGACTATTTTGGAGGGAAGATCAACATTCTTGTTCAACAGAGAAAAAGCAAAAGCTTCAGTTTGAGTACCAATGGATTCTGTCGTTTTCTTCCGTTGAACTGCCATGATAAATTTTGTTTTGGAGTGCCAGTATCGATTAATTTTCTTGCTTCAGTATAAGACAAACCTTTCCCCTGCTTTAAAGTTTGAACTTTCTTTTCTGTCAGCTAAAAGGGGCGAGATTGAAAGAAGGAAAGTTGATCCCCGTTGCAGCTGACACAGAGAGCAGGCTTGTTACAGTTCTCACATTTATGGCCAGCCACAGTTTATAGGGCGCACGTTAATGTGCCTCGACATGACAACTTAAAGTGTCCAAATCGTTTACAGTTGAAGTAACGTAAAGGATTTGGGATGTACTGCGTAACGAAGATAACCTACAGATAAATGTGATGGTATAGAAGGGGTACTAAACGTAAGAATGATATGCTTAGCAGCAATTAATTGCCGATCCCGACTTACAGCTATTCTTCGCACAGCTCTTTGATCTCTAAGGTTTTCCAAAATTTCTTTTTCAATTGTGTGTAAAAGATCCGACTCACAAACGACACCTTTAGAGTAATTTAGCGATCCATGAGCTGATACGAAAATTTGTAATAAACCGAGGATAGTACATTCGGAGAGTGTATTTATTGGCTTGTTTTCAGGAGGCGACTTCCACGAAAAGGTCACCAGAGCTCACTTTTTTTTTTTTTACATTTTTAACATCACTAACAGGTGTTTTTAAACTTTTATTAATTACGAAAGGAGATATATCGTTGAAACTACGCTATTCCAATTTTATTAAAAAAAACCTGGCTGAAGAAATACAAGCATTATCAGATGGAAAAGAAGTCATGCTATAAGAATATAAATTCGGATCCCGGCAGTTCCCACGCACCACGGAGCCCAACAAGGGGATGTAGATGTGCTGACTGGAGTCTATATGCTCACCTGTACTTCTAAGGTTATTACCATCCTTAACGCAATGACTTAGAAAGTAGCCGAGAACAAAGTTAACGACCATCCTATTGATACGAAGTCGAGGTCAAAGTAATGGGTTAGAAATTCCCCGCCATACAGGTCATTTCTCCCCACGAGAAATCACCTCAATTACCATTCACGGGGACACTAGTCTCCAAGCAGTTAACATATCGCGAGAAGAGCGGAATAGAGAATCACGAAATATGCCCTCACTTCCGAGAGGGAGAAGGAAAAAGTAGGAGATAAGAGGAGGAGAAATAGAAAAGAGACTGAAGATCACTGGGGAACTCGGGACTGCGACACCCGTCTTTACCTGAAACCCCCTGAGGAGGAGAGTAAGCCGATGGATGGATATCTTCATTTTCGTTATTCAGGAAGGACCGCGCGGTGACAAGGCGTGATTTTACCCTTGAATGTATATCCAGCAGCAATAGCACCTAGAAACAAGTGATTATAAGGCTCAAGTACTTAGTCTCTGTACCATGTAGCAGTAACAGTCCCCGGATCCAAGATGGGGAGGGGAAAACAGTGCGACCATCCAGCATAATGTCTGCCCTCATCATGACTCTTCTTGAAAACTTATGTTTTTATGTGATGTTTCCTGGTGGAAAACGTGTTCTACGTTCTTTCTACATAATTATTTCATGAGAATCCATGTTTAGGCTAAAGCGGGAGTAGTGGCTGAATACCACATTGCCCCTTTATTGTGCCAAACTCCAGTACAATATTCCAAATTCCCCTTTAATTGAGGATGTCTGAACACATGCATGAGGAGAATGCAAACTGCTTATCTTCTGGCATACATAATAGCATCATTGAGTGTCCTGTAAACAGACCGGATCCAGACTCGAAATCTTGTGTCGGCTGTGAGAGCTTAACCCAGTTTTCTGGTCCAATTATGCCTTAAGCATCGGACAGTTATAACCAAATATCTTGACGAAATGTTATTATTCTTGGTCGACCTTGTACTGGTCGTCCTGTAACGTCTTCCGTACTTTAAAACCTCTACCAGAGTCTTGATATCACACACTGAGGCACATCCAGTATTCGAGACACTTGCCTTAGAGATCGTCCAGATTCCAGTATTCCAATAATTCATAGTTTCAGAAAAATGGTCAGTTGGCGTCGTTGATGATCCTTTAACTCAGCAATGGTGCAGAATCGGGCTCCTCTTACTAGAACGAGTCAGTGCATTTTATATTCATTCTGACGTACGCAGATGGTTAGGCATGTCAAAGTCCACTGCAATGTTTTGCATATGAACCTTTAAATAATGATTATTCATAAGTAAGTTTGAACAATTTTACTCATAATTCCTTTCATTTTTCTCCATTTTACGCATTATGTTTTACTTTTGGACACCAGTTTAAATGAAACGTTTATCATCGATTAATATTTTCGAATTGCTAAAGCATATTCTGGAATTACCACTGACAAGATTTTTCCTTTGTGTTCTTCATCTAGGAGAGAGCTTCGACCGCTACGAAATTCAATGAACCATCTGAATACAGTTCCACAAGATCGAACTTCGTTTACTCAAGGAATCTTAGTGTATGAGTGCATAAAAAGAAAGAATTTTATACTTTTTTAGTTTTTATACTTTTTTATACTTTTTTATTTTTTTTTAGTTTCTACTGCATATACAGTAACTTCATCTCATAAAATAAATATACACGGAGTCAAAGTAAAACTCTTGACGGTTTTTCTGCTTATGAGTTTTAGAACATAAAAAACATTTATTTTGAATAATGCTTTGACTTAAATAATAAAAGTCCTAATAAATATAAGAACTTTACTCTCCCTCTTCCACGTCTCACATATAGTTTCTTATTTGCTTTATTCAGGTTTCACCACTCTTTTGTCTTTTCAATCAAAATTCAGTTTCATTTCCTTGAATGGGAACTATCTGTGGAATTTCATTTTTCAACAAGTCAAAATATCGAAATTCTTGCAAAGACGAGCAGAAAACTCGCAGACAGGTTGACTCGGTATGTGCGACATGTCTTAAACGAAAATTCAAGAAAAAAAAGTTCAGGCAATTTCTCTTTTTCATTTTTATATAATATATTTTAAATAGCTTTCGTGTTTATCAAAATACAATTATCTATGATGATACAAGTAAACCATGCGAGAAGTACAAAGATGGAAAGATTTGGTTTGGAGCACTACGGTCTACTTTCTTTCCAACACGAGGGCTAATGAGACCGGGATCTACTGCTTAAAGACGATTCCGAACGGCTACGAATAACCAGGCCACAGGAGGATTCGAACCCGCGAACTCCGGTACCGATGATAAGTACCCTAACTATCCGGTCATCGTTCGGCCAAAGATGGAAAAGTAATTGGAAAAAAGGTGGGGGCCTTGCCTTTAACCAGTTTGCCCGCACAGTGTATAAGAATACCCATGCTAGTCGTAATTGATTTGCCGAAACGCACCAATAGTTTCTTTTTTACCTTCATTCGTTTACTTTCATCTTCTAAACAGATTCGTTGACTGAATTATTGAAAAATATTTGGTAACACGGTCGGGTTCTAAGACTGATAAGAGGGACAAATCATTGCTTCCACGGATCAAACTTATTCGTTTCTCTTTAGTTTGCTGTTCAGAATTAAATAGAAATAAAAAAAGAATCTAAAAACAATCGATATTCCTTCACTAACCGAGTCTTAGAATTTTGATTTTCAAACTGTACCTCACTTAAAAAAAGAACATTCCAACAGTATGGAAAAGCGTAAACCTCAAAATTTATAGTGATGAGAAAAACTGTAAAGTGTGGGACAATCTTCCTTTCGTACAGCTTACAAAAAACAAACATTTAGGTTGGTTGAGATGCAAAATAATAAGAAAAATGATGTAAAACCATTAAAAGTGAACACTTATTTTTGGCCAGTCTCTTATTTCACAAAGAACTGCATTTAATCAAGTTCATAATAAAATATTTCTATTCAACAGACTTTTCTTCAACGTTTCTAGCACAGAAATTGAGCAGTTAATGGGTTTAAGCCCATCCAGTAGTCTGTTGTTGTATAATGTCAAAGCAAGCACGAATTACTCATATTAAGGTAAAGGGGTGCGCCACAAGCAAGGGACCCATAGGCACCCCCACAGTTATTGATTGAGAACTTGGAGGACCCAAACCCGCAGCTCTCCCGTTGCCTTTGCCGACTCAGCTCCGGCTGCTCTACCAGTAGTGTACATCAAGTGGCAAATGAGAAAATCTCTTTTTTTCCAAAGATGTTACAATAGAGTATATAAGAGCTATGCTTTCATTTAATTTCGACGAAAATGTTATTTGCTTTTTTTTTTCTCAAATTCTGTTTTCCAGGCGTAGGTTTTGAATGCCCATTGCGGGTTCAAACATGGCAACAAGGTCCTTCTTCGGAATAATGTCTCATTGTAGTGGATTTGAAATATATATTCGTTAAATTCGTTCTCAAGTATGTACATCTATTCTAAAAACATTTCTTTTGCAACATCAAAGAATAGAAGCTGTGGTCCAGACTGTCGTGTATTACATCTGCTATTTCTTATTTGTGTTTCAAGAAATTTCGTCAAAGCATTGCGAGAAGATCAGTAGGGAAAACAAAAAGGGTTAGCGGTAACTCATTTAGTTCTACAATTTATATTGTTATTCATCAAGTTCATCAATAACATTCTTACATTTATTAACTCTTTAAATAACACCATGAAAAATTCTCTATAATTTAATGAAATTATGTTATAAATGATTACTAATAGCCTAATAATTGTGAAACATATAAAAATAATCATGCATTCCTTCTGTTTGTCGTATACGCATTTTTCTCGCAATCGATCACGTGCGATTGGCAGGGAATATGTAAAAATACTCTAATAAACCCATTTGAAAGCTGAAGAATGGGTTTCAATAGTTTGATTCAAAGTTAAGAGAATCAATCTCATTTCTTGTTTTCATCTCATCGGGTTTCAATATCAACAAAAAGGGCAACATTTCTTTAAGAAATTGTAAATTAAAACATTTCTATCTGTAATTGTTAAGTTTTATGCTGTGCAAGCAAAAGCTACAAAAAGTAAAAATGCAGAAGCGTATGTTCTATATGGTGTTTGTTAAGAACATATGTTCTTAACAAACACCATATTATGGTAGGGTATTCTCGATTTGGACATCAGAATGCTAGAATTCATCCAAACTGATCGTGTTTACGATCTTGAGAGGTAATATACAATATTGTGATATTTGTAAACTTTTGCAAAGTAACGAAAAAGTTCACAAGTACTAGTATTAGTTTGGAGCGCTACTGTATACCTTTTTATTAGAATGAGACCGCAATCTACAACTTAAAGCCAGAAGCGGGATTCGCAAATAGCAGCCCTCTACATTTTGCCCATCATCCGGATCCAATTGATTCATTATCTATTTTGTTTTCTTTTTTCAGAAATTTACTTTCAAAAACAGAAAAATGAAGAAGAAATCGAAATTTGAAAGTGAAATATAAAATGCATAAAGCAACTCAGGGTAAAAAGACCAATTTCTATTCACCTGAAGTGAACGGTGTTGCACAATAATCGAAGGTGCGTCAGTCTCGTTCATACAAAGGAATTATTGTATTGATTCGGTATTATTTTAAATACATTTCCACCTAAATATTTGGTCTGGATAATGTCCGACATCTGAAAACTGTATCAAGTACAACATTCGTTTTAATACCTAAACAATAAGTTAGATAATAAAGTGATGCTAAATGGATACAGAAATTGGTTCCCCGATACGAATAGTGTTTTAGAAACAAAACATATTTTCTTTAGCAATGACCTTAATCAGAAAGCTGAAACACAATCACCTTTAAATTTAGACCAAACAAATGAATTTGGAAATGACTTCGATTCTGAAATACAGATTAAAAAAGAAGTAGTAGTATTTCAAAAGATACTCCGAAGTGGGAAAGAGTAAATTCCGTACAAAAGATTATTCAACGCATTTAAGAAATTGTTATTGGGAATATCAAAATCGGTGATTTTGCCTTCAAATCTGTAAAAGAAGTAGAAAAAATTTCAGAGGAGGAAGCACGTAATGTAAAGACATTTTCAAATCTTGAAATTTACCAGAAAAGAATGACTGGTATAAAGCTAGGAATGATCAACTAGATACTCTTAAGTCAAGGGATGTTTGATACATGGTGCCAAAACAAACTGTAAGGTGTAAAGAGAATTTATCAAAGGACAAAATTCAAAGATTTAAAGCGCATTTAATAACTCAAGGTTCTCGGCAAATTAAAGGAACTCATTATTTATCACCTATTATAAGTTTCACTTTTGCTCATTTATTTTTAGTAGGTCTTGGAACTTAGAAAGCACAAAAAATAAGATTACTTACCTCACAATCTTAAAGCATTGAGAGGTAAACAACGCTGTTAGCACTAAAGTTGGCGGTTGACACACACCTTTCTCGTTTGCTTCAGGTTTTGTGTTATTACCATTACTTTTGTGTTTCATGGTCAATGGTATGCCGGTGTTTATGCAAGAGGCGTAATCATGTATATTTCTAAGTTGGAGTTTTCTAAATTAGATTCTACTGTATTTCTAAGCTGGAGGTAGATCTCAAAAAGTTTGAGATCTACCAATCTACAATGGCAATGTTCTGATTGGGGTCCAAATTGCCAATATTACCTCAAATCAGAGGTTACTACTCTCTTGGCATTGTTTATCGAAACATCCATTTAATATTAATCGTTCCTTCCCTGTAGACAGTCCATATATCCTTCAAAATAAAATTCAATCCGAGAACTTTCTTTTGCATACCATTTTACTAAATAAGCATTCGCTATTTGGTGCAATTATTATCCAAATAAAATCAAAAATAAAAAGGATTTATTTTCAGGGGTGTTTTTTCCGCTTACAATTTGTCCTTGACTTTATGATATATTTCTAGAAAGAAAGCAAAAATTTACAAATTCCTATACGCAGATTCAAAGTTGTTTTTCAAGGGAGTTGAAGATTCGAAGAATGAGCTTTTTTTTTACACTTTTTTCAAATCAGCCAGTTGTTGAACATCATCTATTTCATTTAAAAAATTTCTGGACAATAAATCAGCAACATATATATGGTTACCTGGTACATATTTCAGTTCAAGATCACAATTAAGTAGTTTTAATTTCATCCTTTTTAATCTACTAGATAGAACGTTAACAAGACTTACTTTATATCGAAACTAACAGTTTATGATCGGTGTGAACGATTACTTTTCTACATAAATAAAACTATGAAATTTTTTAACAGCAAACACAATACTTAAATATTCTTTTTCAATATGCGTATAATTCTGCTCAGTATTGGATAAACTACGTGAAGCAAAAGCAATTGGTCGACCTTCTTGCAACATGTAGAAACCTACTCCATTTTTTTTAACTATCCCATTGTAGTATTATTTGTTTATTGGAAACAAAAGTTCCAAGAACTAGGACTTTACTAATTTTAGGCTTAAATTCGTTAAGAGCTTTGGTATGGACGGGTTACCAATCCCAATGAACATTAGTTTAAGTAACTCTCTTAAAGGAGCCGTACTTTCAGACATATTAGGAATAAATTTTCGTTAGTAATTAATAATGCCTAGAATTCTCTGAAGCTCTTTTTTATTATTTGGAACACTTAAATTTGTGACTGCTTCAACTTGTTCAGGATCTGGCTGCATTCCTGACTTATTAAAAATATAACCTAAATATTTAACTTCATTTAAACGATATTGCAATTTATTTACATTAAACTTAACATTCCGATTTCTAGATCTTTCTACCTTTTTATTAATTTCAGCATCTTCTGTTTCAGTATTTTCAGCTATTAACATGTCATCAAAATAATCTAAAACGTAAGGGATATCACCGAAATTCTTTTCATTAAATTTCTGGAGTTTCACTTAATCCAGAAAGTAATCTATTAAATTTAAAACACCCAAATAGAGTACTAAATTGACACAATTCACTAGAAACATCATCAAGTTCTATTTGATAAAATCCCTCTTTTAAATCAAGAACTGTATATAGAGATTTATTGCACAATTTAGGTAACAACTCATAAACAGTTGGAATTAAATGAAATTCCCTTTTAATTACTTTATTAAGATCTTGTATCCAAACATAACCTAATAGAACCATCAGGTTTTTCAACAATAACTAAACTATAAATCCATCTAACAGGACTTTCTACTTTACCAGTTATTCCATTTTTTTCAAGACTAATTAATTTTTTTTTACTTTACTCTTTAAAGTATCTGGAATCTTTCTGGGGGGCTTAGCAACAGGTTGGACACCTTCCATTAATTTAATCGAACACTCTAAGCTAAATGTACCTAACCCTTCAAAAACATCTCTATTTTTATCAATAAATGAATTCTTATCCATTATTTCTGTAGTATTTACTTGTCTTTTAATAAGATCAAACTCAACAAACCAAGCAAAGGTTTCGAATAACTTTTACAATAACAAACTGAAGATTTTTGTTAAACACATTATCAGTTAAGTAACAATGACTACAGGTTGGATTTTATTACCACCAAATGCGCTTCTAAAACAATTTTAGTTGGTTTAATAGAACACTTAGCTTTTAAACTATTGAAAATTTTATCAGGTAACATCAGTACCAGTATCTAAATTAAAACACAAATTATCATTTCCTACCTGAATATTCTGTATCCAATACGAATTTTGATTCACGGTTTTTACACAATCTAAAACCCTATTATCATTAAAAGCAGACACATATTATGATTTACAAGCAATAGCAAAGTGATTTGTTCTATTACACTTTTTAACGAATGCTGGGCTTTTCTATGCTTGTTATTACACAAATAGACAATACTACTACTGCTTTTATGAGGTCCCTTTCGAAAATTTATTATGTCTCTATGACAGAATTTTTACTTTCATTTTCGCGAGTTGTTTTGATGTTAAAGCCGTTTCTTCCGGTTTGTACATCCATAATTGGGCTTGCTTTTTACTCCCTCGAGGGTTCTCTTAATAATCTTTCTTGCTTTTCAGAAACAATGCGATCTCTAATAGCACTTTCGCTTTCATCTCAATGTTTTACGAGCTGTCCGTTACGAATTTGAAATCTATATCTGTCCACAACTATATTTCTTCTCGGATCTTCAAATGCTTTTAAAACTGCTAAATTATTCTTTTGATCGGGAGTTAGTTGAAACGTATTAAACAATTCAACCAACACAATTTAGAAAAATCGCCACTTTTACGTCATTCGGTTTTTTAGCCCGACTTCCTGCTTTTAGAAAAATTTCCTAATTCTGTTTCAATTTTCTCTATTCTTGGGGTCAAATTCAAACACTTAGATGTTTTAAGATTATTTTAAAACGTATTATTATTTTAAAAGTTGGACCTCGACTACGACATGTTATATCTGGTATCTTTATTAACGTACTAACACGCAGTTGCAGTTACAATAAAAGTAGAAGTACATAGTTACAAACACAGTTGTATACAACACACTCAATTCTTATTTATCCGAGAAAATGTTTTCCTAAAAGCCGCACAAGTTGATAACGCATTTTAAATTTTAATTTGCATTTCGTTAGACTATTTCCCCTTCAAAATCCTCTTCTACTTTCAAATGTTCCTGCCTTTCGATACGCCGTCAACAAGTTACACCCGATGTCACATTTTGAGTAACAAACAAAAATCCTCATAGATTTTTCCATTTAAACCTAATTATGTTATTTTCTTAATAGTTTGATAAGATCGCATGAGAAACCTGTTTGTCTCATTCGACAAAAGCTGCAGATGTATTTTTAGAAAGTTCCGCCCACTTAACATAAACGATTCCGAATGCATTCTTTACTAGGATCCAAAGTTGGAGCCATTCAAGTGCGAAGGAAATTAAAAAAGGATAATTACAATTTTTCTCAAAAAGAAATACATAGAGATTAATCTCATCTGTCTTATATTGCGTAGCTCTTTTTGAAAAGAAATAACTGAATTAGTCATTTTGTTTTTGACTTTGACGGTCAGAGACAAAGATAAATGATTTTCTTAAGTAAACCGGATCGGGGAATACTCGCTATCCACATGCGTGATTTGGAATTTAATTTTCTGCGGATTAACCACAACTTAAAAACCTGTTAGTTTACAAAAAAAAGGATGTTCAGTTGCCAAATAATTATGAATTAATTCATTAAATAACCTTTTTACTCTAGGATATTTCACTGATCAACTCTGTATATAACTATGTGGTGATCTGGACTCTTTTCTTTCAGCCTGTAGAATGATGCGGGCCACTAATGAAATTCTAAAATCTGAAATCTTTAGACAAAATGCTGAGGGTGTTTTTCTCTCGGGGGAGAAGACAGTTTTAAATAAGGGGGAATGTTATCTCCTCTAAGATTATTATTAGTAAACAAAGAAAAACCAAATTCCACAAAATGTAAGTTTCTCAATTCACTTTTTCGATAAATCTGAGGCTTTATTTTCATTATTAAAAGGATTTTGATTTTATAATGTACATTCAAGAGACGTTACATCATTTCCAAACTGTATAGAGAAGAAAGTTCCAGTCAGAAAGTTGGACTAAAAACATACTTGCGGCAAACCAGCGGTTGCGAGTACAATATTATTTTCTAACGATTTCTTAAAATAACTCATTAATAGTATATCCAAATACGTGTGCTGAAGAAATGTTTTTAATTTTATTACGGAAATGCAATTACTGTCATAAAAATGAATTTTATTGAAAGTAAGGGCATATATATATATATATATATATATATATATATATATATATATATATATATATATATATATATATATATACACACACACACTGTCTACCAATAAGTATTTGGACACCTGTGATAGAAAAGAAAACCTAATTCACCTCTGATAGAGCTTCCACCAAAGGCAATTACAGCGTGAACCCTCCGGTCCATACTTTCCACAAATCTTTGTATTACAGCTAGTGGTATTGTCTTCCACTTGACTTGGAGTAGATCCTTCCCCGATTTTGGACGATTAGTGCATCCCTTCATTCGGCGATCCAACTCGTCCAGAGGTTCTCGATCGGGTTCAGGTCTGGGCTCTGGGCAGGCCAGTCCATTTGATGAACTTCATTACCACCATACCAAGCCTCGGTTAACCTCGAAACATGATAAATGGCATTGTCGTCCTGAAAGTAACAGGGATCCAACCCGTAAAACTGCCGCAACGACATTGTATTCCAAAATAGTGCAGTAGGCATCGGCGTTGAGCTTACCATGAATGGGGATCGAGGGTCCCAGTCCAAGCCAGGAGAATAACCCCCGGACCGTAATTCCATCTCCGCCGAACTTGACTGTTGGCACAATGCATTCTGGCAGGAGACGTTCTCCAGGCAGACTCCAGACCCCTTGCCATCCGAACGGTAAAGGGTGTTCCGCAGAGCCCATTTCCACTGATCTACGATCCAATTTCGATGTGCTTTGCACCCCATTAACCGAGCAGCGAAGTTGGATATTGTGATCAAAGGCTTATGGCAGCAGCACGACCCTGAAAACCAAGCAGATGTGCTTCCTTCCGGAATGTATTCATTGAAACAATACTCCCATCGGTTGGGTGCGGTTCTTCCGAATTTCTCGTCGGTCTCTATCTCCCAGTTTCATTGGTCGGGTCACCGCTCACCTTCAACATCTTAATCCCATAGGCCACTGTCGGGTACTTGAGATCGCTCGATATGTTCCTTAAGGATCGGCCCCATTTTTGATACCTTTCTCGAAATCCGAGAGCTCCGAACTGCGCGGCATCTTGCATGCTACTAATGCCGATGCTGTTTCGTACACGATGTATATCGATATCGTGATTTGCATAGGTGTCCAAATACTTATTGGTAGACTGTGTATATATGCATAAAGGATAGAAATATTTAGTGCAATGTAATATTGTATATAATTTTTTATGTGCTTTATACCGAATGTAAGATTAATATTTTATTATAAAAGTTTGTTGGAAGGCAAAAATTATGTACAAGCATACTTGTAAATAAAGTGTGGGATTTAAAATGTGTACAATAAGAAAAGAGTTATAGCAGATCGATCTACCGAAGTGTTGTTTTGTGATTTCTATGTAAATGTAATATGTTGATTGGGAATGAAGTTCTCAAAAGACGTATGTATAATGATTTTGTAGAATAGCCCTTGAGAAGACGGAAGAGGAAGGTCCTATCGTGTTTACAGACGCGCATGCCCTCCTCTTCATTTAGAGAATAAAAGTCTATTTAGATTATTAAACTCAATTTAAAAATAGAAAAGTCCAAATTTTTTGCGAAGATTCAATGTGGAAATAAAAAAGTGTATTCTTTAAATTAACTATTTATTATACCGACAAAACTATATAAAATATTCAAAAGATATTTTTAAGTAATAATGAAGCAAAAATGAAAGAAAAAGTAAAAATTAATACACGAGGAACATTTTGAAAAAATTTCCAGAAATTGAATTTTTCAAAAAAGTTATCCGATTTAAAAACTTATTTATATGAGATTGATTTAGTTATACTTTTACATACATGTATACAACTTTTCATAACTTATCAATTTCCAAATTAATAAAATTACAAACATTTTTTTAATTAGATGATTTCATAAAAATTTCGAGTTTATAAAATTTGAATTATGTCTAAATGAAATTTAAATTTAAAAAAGATTCGTAAATTTATTTTAATATATATTAGAAGTGTTTGTTAAAGATTTTGTACGCCTATATAAAAATATTTAGTGTCCACAAAACTTTTTAAAATTAATTTTGAAAAATATTTCATTTTCAGAAAAACTTGAATTTACTTGTACTGGCATTTATCTGTGTTTAGAGTTTTTTAACTTTAAAGTCGCGATGTATAAAGACGCTTTGTAATTTCCACGATCCCATTATAGAACACTTTAAGTGGAAACAATTCATTCGCCAAAAATGGTGAGGCAATTCGAAAATTCTGTCATATATAAAAAAGACGCACCAAATCAAATAGTTTCACCTTTCGAAACATTTCAATGATTGGAAAGAGCATTATTAAAATATGAGGAGATTAATGAATGACTTATTTGTCAGTGGAAGCGAATAATGTAGAAACTGATTGGTCTAGTATTGTTAAATAAACGATACTTGTAGACGGTTTCCAAGCAGTAGGAGTCCATACAGATTTTGTATATAAATCCTAATAGTGTGACAACTCTTTAACATTTTCCGACACTTACTCAAAAGAAGTTCTAACACAACATTTGTCATCTGTTACTTCTACCTTGTTCGAAGAAGTACCTATAGATGAGTAGAGTAAAATTATATTTCATTAATGAACTTGAAAGAAATATAATACATCAAAATAGCCGCAGAAAAATTTAAAATATACTGTTGAGTCTTACGTCTCTATTTATGAGCTCGGGTATTTTATTCTTTTCACTAATTTGAAGTAAAATATGTCCTCACATTTACTAAACTCTATTCCGTAATAAAGAGGGAAAAATGTGTTGTATACCTATCAAGACGGCATTTTGAGAGTCTATAGTAGCATCCTAATACCGTAAAAATGTTAGTTACGTAAACAAGTATTACTTTACTCTAAGAGAACCGTTGTTTCATTAATAAATGGTTTACAGTGTTTTACATACAAGGTAAAAGAAACCTTAGAAGTGAAAGCAGGAGAAATTCCCATTTGAAATTAAGTATAATAGCATGAAAAAAATATGAAAATCGAGTTAAGAAAACAAATGTGTGCGAGGAATACAATTTGTCCAAATTCGACACAAGTAATTACCTAGGAAACAGATTTTTATCGAGAACTGGACGTTTCAAAACGATTATCTATCATCTAGAAGAAATAATTCAGAACTTGGTTATTTTTGTAGATAGATGGCTATTAAAAGGAGATAGAGTATCACGATCTCTGCCGTCCATCACTAAACACAATACGATTAATCTCTCCTCTCAGGACTAGCCATCGTTTGTCTGCAAAAAGACATGACAACCTTTTTTATCCTTTGCCGCAAACTCTTTCAAAATATTGTGCACTCCAAGGACAGTCTCATTGGAGTAATCACAGATTAATTTAATAGTAATGTAGTTGATGGTCGATTGACTTGTGAAACAGAACCCTAAAGCTCTGTTGTCTCACACCAAACAATGTTTTAGGGTCAATAAAGGGTAACAGAATAAAAGGAAGAAGATGAAAACAACAAAAGAAATTAAAGAAAATAATTTTAGAATAACAGAAAAGAACTGAAAATGGATCTAGAAATGAAGTATAATTAGTCCAAGTCCACCACAGGTCCAATCACCGAGAAACTAGATTTTTACAATGGGTCTATCTATCATACCACAGAAAAATAAAATTTCGAAAGAAATCCAAACTTTATTTCCAGTCGATATTAATGACGTGCCATTAAAAGAAAGCATTGTATTTCGATACACGATCTTTCTAAAAAAGCTCGGGCAGTTTACAAAGAATTTACAGAGTGAATCTCAAATCTTTTCATCAAATGTAATCTCAAAGAGGTCTGTTACTTAAATGTCATTTTCACTTCGAGCCATTGTTTCTTCTTTCAAGCACAGATCTTTACTTGAAAAAATCTGTATTGAGCCAGAAGTTTACTCCATTTGACATTTTAGTAAAGGGAAGCCAAAGTGAAATTCATAAAACAGTATAATTATTCTATTTAAAATGCTTTAATTTGAAATAAGCATCATTAGCAAAAACAAAAGTCGAATTTTCCGGTTTCTTTGTCTTAGCTGTGAACAAGCATTCTATTTTCTATGCATGAAAAAGGAGGAATTTTAGTCTGTTTGCAAAGGGCAAGGGGAACCTAATTATTTGTTTAGCCCAAACTGTTGTCTTTTCTTTTAGGGTATAAAACAAATTTTTACCATCCAAATAAATAAAGCAAAACAATTGATGCAGCTCATTTTTCACGTTGACATACGGAATGCCTATTATATCCTTTAATCCCCTCTATAATAATAACCTAAGTTATCTGTCCGTCCTTGAATTTATAAAAACCATATTGGATTCTTGATGAGTTACGGTTAGCAAAATTCAAAGCGAGTCAAGTTTATCTTCTCCTAAACTATCCATCCAATTCTAAAATAAATTGGTATAAATATACTTCATATCACAGTGAAAAATACTTAAAACGTTCGAAATCCAACCCTTTTCGAGCATTTGATGCCATTATTTCGAGCCCTCTTTTCCCCGGTTAAGAGCAAGCGATTCAATTTATCTATTTATCACATAATAAATAGGTAAAAATAACATTTTTTCTAACATTATTACGTCATTCCTTTAATCATCTCATTGAATCCTTTCTTATTTGAAATTATTTAAATATCGTCTGCATTATTTTCATACGTTTATCACTGAACTTAGATATTACGTAAATAATTTTCTTTTATATTTTACTTAAATAATAGATTAGGTACATATGTGCTAATATTACCCAATATATATAATATAAAAGTTCTCAGATGATGATGATAATAATAATAATAATGAATAATAAATACAGATTTCAGAGATATAAATGGTTTCGGTAATGGTGTGTTTAACTTCCTACATTTTTATAAAATTCATTCAAAAATTTACAAAATCCAATGCCAGTTCGTTTAGGAAATTAGCATTCAAATTTCTCGAATTCCGACTCCTCTGTCCATAAAATATCGGAACGAAAAGAATATCAGTGCATCCAAACCTAAAACTACTCGGCCATTTCGACGTATTAACGATCGATAAAAATAAATAACATTCTAGAAAACTTTTTGAGGAAAACGGGAAATAGAATGAAATTAATAAATTTGGAATCAATGACCGTGTAGCCCACTCAAAGCTTTTTCGAGCAGGACTATTACACTACTGCCATTTTATTCCTTTAATTTGCTTTATTATAATATATTCGGAATTCGAGTGTAAGTACGGAATGTCATCGAATTTATTGGGAAGAAAGTTTGAAACTACGCAAATTTGAAATTATCATACGCAAAGAAATTATGTTTGAACAAAAGAGAACTAAAAATGTTTCCACCATCCTTAAGATTCTCGTACTTTCAAAATAAACACGAGTTTTTAAATAGAATGAAATCATATAAAAACTTGTAAGATGTTTAAAACCGTTTCAATTGGTGTAAATATAGTATGACCTCGAGGCATCATTTTTCGGGGAGACGGACATCGGAAAAGATTGATGTGGGGAATGGATGTAGAAATTAGACAATCAGTAAATTACTTCTAACCTTTACTCTGGAAAGATAAAAAAAGTTGAAATCATCCATTTTTCTAATTGGAAATTTCATAAAATGTAATTTTATGTTTTTAAAATGTCATTTTTTCATAAATGTAATTTAATATATTTCGAATAATACTTAGTATTTTAAAAGTATTTAGTAAAACTGATACTTGCTTCGAGCAAGGAGATCGCAAAGAATAAGCGATTCTATTTCTACAAGTATGTTTTCACTGCCACTGTGTTTGTATATATGTAGGATTTTCTTATTAACAAAGCTCCAAAACATTCAGGTTTTCGTCTTTCTAATCTGTACGTATATAAGTGTTCCTCTGTTTTTTAGGAAACGAAACTCCTTGATGATCTTTTTGCCATCATATTATTAAATCAATCTTACAAAACCGGGCTTAAAAAGCAACGGGACCAAAATATTTCGAAAATAAATGCACTTTGGTTAAAGTTTTATTCACTGAATGAACACAACATAAATAGATTAATTTAATTTCGATAAAAACAAGAACGAGAACTAATTCATATATGATGCGATATGAGAAAGAAAAACGGCCATTCAAAGTTTTTATTTGCCCTTTACATGAAATCATATGCATAAGCCCTTTTTCAAATATTCAAGATTTAGATATTAAAATTTGCATGTATGTGTCGAAATGTTGGAACAAAAGATATTCGATTTATTTAGTGTTTATTTCCAAGGTCTTCATCCCTAGACGATAGGAGGGAGATTCCTAGCCGCATATAATGTCTAAAGCTAACAGAGGGAACATGCCAGTAACAGATACTACCGTTCATGGAATGAGATGAACTTTGGAAAGAAAGTCTATAGATTTAACCTTGAAGGTAGGGCAAAAATATGTCCTTGAAATAATTTTTACATTCGTTTGAGGCTTTAGTAATTTAGTCTCCTCTTTTATTTCGATCTCCACTGTCTTAATTGGAAGATGCATTTATTCTGAAATAAAATAAAACATTTTCCCCAAAAGTTTTTTAAAAATTCAAAATCAAGTAGAATGAAAGCTTTTTTAATCAAATGGGTAGCAAAGTTTTTTCTAGGTTGACAGTCAGAGCCTACGAAACTAAAATTTATCATTTGTTTAAGTCCATTCCCAGCATATGTATTCTAATAAATTGAAGACTTTCCCAAAGTTTTCACATTTTTGTAGATTTCTTAAATTTATCAGCAGTCGATATTGTTTAGTCCACGATTTAATCCGATAAGAAAGTAAGCGGTAAACTCTTTTGAGTGTCACCACCCCGTATCAGTTAGTTTTATTACACTATATGCACCCAATTATCCCCTCCAAGTTGTAATACAGCATCGAATCTTGAGCTCCTCACAACCTTCGTACGTAATTAATCCACAGGTGAAATGAAAAATTTTCCTTGCCGTGCCACTCTACATCATACATAGAAAGATAGCAGATGAACCGTGTTGTTTCTGTAATATCCTGAAATGTGTATTAGTTAAGACAATTAGATACATAAGATTCATTAAAACTCGCTTCAACTTACAATGAAGGATAATTTTTAAGAAATAAAGAAAAAGAAATTAAACATGCGTTGGATTTTACATATAATAATGAACATTAGTGATGTGGGCGATTTGAGATTAATAACAAAATGGAAAGGCTGGAAAATAAAGTATTGTTGCTATATGTGAGCAGAAATGCAAATACAAGAAATAGTCTCTACTTTAGAACCTTGTTGATTGGCACTAAAAATGATTTGTAAAAACATTGTAATACCACTGTTGCCTATAAAACTGCGAATATACAAAAAAAATGAACGAGAATTTCGATATTTATGCGAAGTTCCAAAAGGTAAAACAAGGAAATTTATAGATTCCCAGATACACAAGCAGTTTGAATCCTGATGAGCTACATGCCTAGCATTGTTTTTGGAATGCACAAATTTGGGACAACCTTCGTGCTAAAACTACTGGAAGAACTACGTGTCCAAGAGAAAAGTGGATCCATGTCATTAAAAGGACACTTCCTTTCTCAGGATGTTAAGAAAGGAAAGCAATTCTATCAGTACATTCATTTTTGCAAGTATTACAAAAGAAAAGAGTCCGTTTCATTGTTAGCCGATTTCTGTTGGATGATCCATGGAATGAACAGCTTATATAAAAATGAAAGTTTGTTAATTATTTTTCGTTCTACAGTATTTCCATAGTGCCATATGCAAAATATCACCTGTGAAATTACTCAACATGAACCAGAAGGCAATGTTAAGTGTAAATTTTATGTTCAGCAATCTGATATCTCTTAAGTATCTGTCAAATTCTCGCTGTTATGTAATGCAATAAGAACGAAATTAAACTAGGATAGATTTTTAAGTATATCCACTCCACCACTCGAAATCCAGTCATTAACTTGCCGAAGTTTAAGGTCGAAGGCCACCCACGTTGTATCTTTCCTAATTATCTATTATGAGTGTATAAATGTTGACATCCAAGACCTCCAATAAGTATTTATATGTGAAATTTATCAATTGCAATTCACTACAGAGACTCTAATTGCTCATTTGCATTCCCTTTTCTCGCCTCCGAACATTTTTTTTATTGTTTACCATATTACTGATTTCAAACTTAACATGCATACAGATATTAATAGTTTACTTGACCTTGAAGTATCTCATTTAAGGTTATTTTCTGCAGGTCGATCCATTTTATTATTCCGTTTGATGTTGATGCCCTTCAGAATTGCCTCACATTCCTTCCAGAACTTCGGAAATTCCGTTTTAAACTATTCAGTTAAATTGACACTAACGTAATTATAGGTCTCTCAGCAATAATGCAATTCCATTAATCAGCTAGGACGAATGAAAACACGTTTGAGATTTTTTTCCGTAGGCTGTTGTAAATAGTTTTCCCCGTTCTCTCGTAATAGTTTAATGGGCTACGGAAATTGAATTCCAAATCACGTTAGAGACTCCACAAATTTTTTGATCCAATGCTTGAGTGAGATTTTTCTTTATGCTGTAATATTCTGGAATTTTTTGCTTTGGTGTGACGGGAAGAGCTCTACATTTATCTCTAGGTTATAGTATATCAAAATTACATCTATTTACAAGAAAATTGATATATTCATTTAAGAACCGTATTATCTCGGCTTATTTTGAGATACTAGAGTTGAGTTACAAATAATATTTATGTTTTCCCACCGTTAAATATTTAATTGATTAAGATATTCAATGTGAAATATTAATTATTCAGCGAATATTAGATGTACTATTGATGCTTGTAGTGTAATTTACACAGATGGCATTAGGACCAATAACGGTAAAGCCTTGATATAAAAAAATGAAATTTAAGCAAACTAACTTCCTGTGCTGTCAGGTGATGTAGTAATGATTCACACTCACAGTTTGTCAGCCTTGAAAACTTGACATCGTAATCTAAGCTCATTAACAAGATTCATGATTACAGTTCAGGCTCATTTTAATAAGGTTTCATTGCAATTGTCAGTAAGAAATATTATAAAATATAATTTTAGAGTAATAACATATAATTTCCCACAGTCTTCTGTTATAAGGCTTTAAATTATTTCTAAAAATGGATTTGAGAAAGAACTATTAATGTTTGAAAAAGGTAAACTATTTTTAAAACATTTAAACCTTTTAGGTGTAATTAAATAAACTGTTCGAAGAGACTTTACTTACTTGAACCTGCTTTAAAAAATAAACAAATTGATGAATCGGTTTTGCTACAAAAGGACTAATGAGACCGATTCCGATCTACGAACGTACACATCAGCAATGAGTGCTTTTCTCATTTGTCCATCGTTCTGCAAATTGTTCCAGTTATTCATTGCTAATATTTTCTTTTCTACAACAATAACAAACGGAATCATTGCGTTTCTTGATACCAACGTATAGAATAGTATTTTTTTTTTCAAGTATTTCATTTGGAGAAAGCCATTTCAAAATCTGAGAAAATAATCTTTCAGGAAAAAATGAACAAATTTTGGAACTCCCAGTTATCCATTGCCCAGTTATCCATTATAACAAATCGAACCTCTGTCATTATCAAATTAAAGCATTGGAATTTTTCAGATAATACATAGAATAATATGTTTTTTTTAAACTAATTTTTTGATTTGGTTCTGTAAGGTCAATACGAGGCCTAATTAATTTCATTTGGGAATTTCCAAGTGATGAATCTAATTTGAAATGCTGTACGTAGCAGGTAAAAATGGAAAAAATTAATTAAAGTCCCAGATATTTATTGCTAATTCCATCTCGATAGGAATAACAAACGAATTACTTTCTGCGGAGTAGAGATGTTTTCCTTGCGACCTTCAAAAGAAGTTTTTCTCAGTTCCATTTTTATCGAACCTTTTCAAGGTTGTTTATATTAAGAACGTACGTGGACGAATGTTCTCCATAAATTAATACCACGCCGGACGAAGATAGTTCAGTAGGCCTCAAATTATAGATTACGTAGACCAAACGGGTAAGAGAAATCAGTAAAACCCGTTTGGGCTATCTTTAGAAATATTATGCAAACGGTATTCTCGTTCCGTGAACGCCCAACTAATATTAAATCTTTAAGATCAAAAAGGAGGTGGAAATGACACCTTACAAATTTTCTCAGAGGACAAAACAATTTCTGATAAGACGTCACACGATTACAATAATCTTCTCAGTTATAGGGACAAAATCAATGACATTTAACGCTTAAAGCCACGGAAACTTACATTTTTCAAACCTCACTTTTATAGAAGGGACAATTTGTCCCTATATCAGTTTTTCTTTTTACGTACTTAAGTTTTCCCCCCTAGAAACAGGTAGACAGTACATCAAGTAATAGCATCAAGAAAAAGTATGCAAAAACGAAAAATTAACGAAGAAAGTAAAAGCGTCAATCTACGTGGAGGTCAAGTTCAATACGTGTCAATTTAGTGGCAGCTCCGTTATGTGTTGGGAAAGAATGAAAATATCCTCTAATGGCTGGGAAGACAAAACAATATATATATGTAACGATGCAAAACTTTTTAGAAAACACTCCATATTGCAGAAAACTGAAAAAATGCTCAGATTTTAGATTCATTTGTCCATTTTGTGGACATAGGAAGGCACATAATGTTGAATAGAAAGGAAAAAAACTTTTATTCTCCAGAAAATAGAAGTCATATTACATTTGTAGCAGAAACCGTGCCACCAGCACACCGTCATAGTAGAAAGAGATGTAAAATATCCAGACTATGAGACATACAAACGAATCACTTCCATTACGCTTCGGCGGTGTCAGGCCATATGAACTAAAGCCATTATCGATCTTTTTTTTTTTTTTTTGAATTCGGTTCTTATTCTTACTGTTGGATTTTTGTAATGAAGCTATTAATAATAAAACCAATCATTATTGCTTTTCGAGAATACTTTAATGTAGCTGTGTTAAATCTGTATCTAATATATTCTATATCGTTAGCTTATATAGAATATATTTAATACAAATTTATCAGTTATAATTATTAATTCCCAAATGTTTATATTTTGCTCTTTAAATTTCTTTCATTAATTATGTTCATCTAATATTGACACTATATGTGAATAGATTGAATATCAATTATGAAAATTTACCCTTTTATTTTAAAACGTATTTTTCTATAAATTAAAATTGTTCTGAGAATATACTCTGCATTCATTATGTAAAAGCTTACTTATTTTACATCAAAATGATTATATAGTATTATTCTATTCTTATTTGTACTAAAATAATGTAAAATTTCAAATAAATAAAATAATGTGTTTTTTAATTAAGAAACAAAAAAAATAAATACATATTTTTTATTACAGTAATAATACTTAAAAATGTACAATTTTGAGTATTATATCAACAAAATTTCTTAAGTTTTCTTCATTCCTTCCACTGTATCTAAAACAAAGAAAATAAAGATGTAAATTTTAATCAATATAAAACTGTAGTATTGACATAAACGTCTTATATTCAGAAGTTTACATAAATATTTTATAAAACAGATCTGTAATGCTGTACGGAATTTTATTTTACTTGAAAAATGGAGCTTTTAAATTATTCTGTAATTTTTATTGGGTTTAAATTTGCCTGGTAAATACTGAAGCATATTTAATGTATGATCTCCAACTTAAGCCAAATGTAAACTAATTTAATGAGTAACTCGAAAAATTAAAAGTATATTGAGAAAGGAATCGAAAGACTTCTGTTATTTTTCTTTCAAAAAATTACCTGTCTTGTATAACAAAATTCAAAAACAGTATGACATAATCAGTAATTTATAAACTATCGTTTTATAGTACATAATTAATTGTTTTAGTTTTTAAAGTAACTGTGTTCAAACTTTCATCCTCATTTATAGTCTATATGCACCTAATGTTAAAGCTAAATTTGTCAACTTCCTATGACCAATTCTAATGTAAAGAAATGATTTTACAATCTTCATGGTGGAACATTATCTTTCAACACTTGCAGTGGAAACTAATAATGTACACACATTCTAATAAGCTAAAAGTAATTGCAATGCATACATTGAAATAAATTTGATTAACGCACATGCCCCCATAAATAATCTAACTGATACACTGGCACAAACACACGTATATATACATACATCTGCGTGCTGTTATACACAATAAATAAAGAGTTTACAGCATGATATTACATACTAATTTTTCAATAATTAAACAAGATAAAAAATAAAAATTGCATATCTTTTTCTAAAAATTAAGTTGAATTGGTGCCTTTCAAAAATCTAAAACTAAGTCTATAATCACTCATCCATTCATCTGAAATAAGAAAATGAAAACTGTTACTTGATAGCAATGCCAGTTTAAACTGTCATATAAAGTTTAATATATTCAGCAATAAGCATATTTTATAAAAATAACAATATTTAACAGTAACTTATATAGAATATATTTAATAAAGATTAATTCATAAAAATTTGATAAGAATTTAAGATAGAAGCACAAAGAATTAGCCAAAAAAATCTAAATTTTGTGAAATAATAGATTAATCTAAATAAAAAGTAAAAAAAATCCTTAGGGATAACTTTAAAAATGATTAAAATTACAGATTTATGTATGTATGTATGTGTATATATATATAAGAATGTTTTTGTGAAGATATACGATTTTCTACTCCATTGAGGCTAATGTCACTAAAGGAACTGCATTTATTAACACTATTTATAATTTTTATGGTCTATGATACTCTAGGTGTAACGGAATTTACTTCTCACGAAACCATGAGAGGGCGCTGTTTTCGATTGTAACTATACTAATTTTTCTGTAGCGGTGTCCCTTGCTTGCAACATGTTAACGTGCATATTGCACATTTATTGAAGGCATGCCAAGCCTAATAATACTGGGTATCATTTTTCTATGTTTAATAAACGTTAGTTTGTGTTGGAAATATTAGTTTGTTGAACATGCCGATGCTCTTCTATTGAATGTTTTTGAACCCGTGCCTTTGTCTGATTGCGACTTGGTGCATCACGTCCGGAAGCGGAAATTGGGATTTTGAACTATGTTAAACTGCTTTATGTTGATCTGATTTTTCAAGTTGCGATTTGAGTCCGGATAATTTAAAGCAAAAACTTGTTATTCTGCTTTAGGATTCTCCTATTTAAGTCTATATGATTCTATATTTAATTTAAAGTTATAATGGCAACCAATGATTTAGAAAAGTTTTAAATAAAACTATAAGGAAATTAACGACTAATTTGATAAATAAGGAGAACAAAAACTAAACTCAGGTAATGATTTTAATGATAGAGAACTATCCGAAGATTAGGAGCTCATTTTAGAAGGAGCTAAAAATTTTAAATTACTTAATACACAAATTGAAAATTTACTTCTTATTGATTCAATTGAAAAAAAAAGTTTTAGCAAGCGAAGACTATCAAAAAAAAAAAAATGTTTACGCTATTAAAAACGAATATCAAAATATTTTGAAAACAAAACTCTTAAGAGAAAATCTAGTTATATTGTTTCGGGTTTTGAGGTTACGAGTGATAATTATGACAGTTGTGTCAAAAGTTTAAGAGAGCGATTTGATAAAAAAGATGTTAAAATCAACTCTTTCATGAATAAAATACTGAATTTATACAGTGTAAAATATTCTACTAATGTGCGTGCATTGCGTAAGTTATATGATGAATTAGATATTTCAATTAGAAATCTTGATTCTACGAATGCCACTTCAGGTTCATATGGACACTTACTACTACCAATTCTGCTTAAACTTTTACCTAGTGATTTGGTTTTAGAATTTCATAGACAGAAAAAAGCAAATGATGAAATTGAAATGTTTTAATTAGTTTGGATTTTGAACTATGCTAAACTGCTTTATGTTGATCTGATTTTGAATTAATTTCTTAAAAACAGAAATAGAACGCCGCAAAACCGCACTTCTGGTTTCAAATGAGAACAAACTTTCCAACATCCCACTATAATAATAATAAATTTGAGAATAAGTACAGGAAAAACAAACCTCCAGGATATTCTCTTAGTGTCTCACAACATTTATGTATATTTTGTTCTGAACCAGATGAGAATCAATTTTGTAAAATGTCTCCCAAGGGGAAAATTAGTATTCTAAAGAATCAGTGCATTAAATGTTTCAGACTTTTTCACACAAGTAAAAATGTCGTTGTAATAAATATCCGTGTTCTAAATGCAAAAGTTTCAAAACAATATACTTCTATTTGTTTATTAAATAAAGAACACAGGCCTTAATAACTACACAGGTCTAAATAAAGAAAATAGTGTAACAAAATATGCAAATGGTAGTAAGTTCTGTAAAACCAGAATTAAATTGTACTACAAAAGAAAATGAATTATGTAATCCTAATTCTTCTATAGTTAATTCCGTTTTATAGAATAATCAGAATGAGAAAAATTTCAAATGTGTTCATTTGCAAACATGTTCTGTTAAAGCCTGTTCAGAATTTATTAGTCTAAATACTAGATTGTTATTGAATTCTGGCAGTTGAGAAAACTTTATTACCGAGAGTATAGCGAAATCATTGAATCTGAAACCCATCCGTTATGAAGTATTCAGTATTTATTCGTTCGGAAATATCTCAGCAACGGAAAAATATTATCCCGTCGAGATACACTCATGTCCATAAATTAAGAATAATGATGTTCAGGCAATGAAAGAGACAAAAGCAAAACAAATTTGACTTATTTGTAAAGTCTATTTATTAAACAAAAGGTAAAGAGCAAAAAAGATGCTATATGTTTGACATAATTAATAAAAATTGCGATTTTTACACCCTGGAGCAAATTTAAAAAAAGAACCTATTTACAGAAAACAGTATAACATGGTTAGTAGGATGGTTAATACGGAGTATGTTTCCCGGACGAGGCAATACAAGCGTTACAACGCCTACGCATGCTGAGTATCAGATTATCAATCTGATCTTGGAAAATTACACCACTCATCAAGCAATGCCCTCCGAAATTCCGATAGACAGTTGGGAGGGGGTTGACGGGCTGCAATTTGTCGGCCAAGCATGTCCCATACATGCTCTATTGAATTCAAGTCCTGTGAGTATGCTGGCCAATCCATACGGGTGATATCCTCCGATTGAAAGCATTCGTCTACAGTGTTTGCACGGTGAGGTCGGGCGTTGTCATCCCTATACAGAAATTCAGGACCCATGGCGCCCCGAAACAAGCGTACATGTTGTTCCAGAATGACATCCCGATAGATGTGGCCTGTCATCGTTACACTCTGAACATGCAGGTCAGTTCTGGAACCAAGAATAATTCCTCCCCAAACGAGCCATCCTGCACCACCGTAACGGTGTCGTTCAATGGTGGTAACGGGTACCTGGCGCTCTCCATATGAAAGTCCGGCGAGAATCAGAATGTAAACTGAACCTGGACTCGTCGGAAAGCATCACACAAGACCACTGTTGCGGTGTCCACAATGCATGCTCTCTAGCCCAGCATAATCTCAGGCGACAGTGAGTTGCGGTAAGGGGAACACATCTGATAGGCCTACGAGCATATAAACCAATGTTCCCTAAGCGTCTGTACACGGTCTGCCTTGAAACTGTCGTACCGGTAGCTGACGAGACAGGTCTGATGCTGTGCTCCGTCTGTTTCTTTTGGCAGTAACTGCCAAATACCGGTCATCATTCGGCGTAGTAACTCTCGGGGGCGACCTGTGCTGTAACATCTACTCACATTACCATCATGTTTGAATCGTTGCCAAAGCCTGGAGATGACACTCTGGGCGATTCCAAGTTCCTCGGATACTTCCAGCTGGGTACGTCCACATTCCAGTCGTCCGATAATTCTACCACGTAAAAAAATCATCCAAATGCTTCCTTTGTGCCATAACTATGCGGTTATTGCACTGAAAGGCTTTTAAAGCGCTTGTGAACAATTTTACTTCTTTGCTACCATTCCTTATATACCCCTTTCATACACTCTCGTCATTTTGACGTACTATCCGCGCCATCTGGTGGTTTCCTGCAATTTGCAAATTCTTCTTCAAGATGTGTGTGATAATTCTACAGGTGAAATTTTTATTTTAGAGCTCAATTTCTGTGTGATTTTGAATTATCCTTAATTTATGGACATGAGTGTAAAAGACGTACCTTTCTCAGAAGAAAAATAGTATTTGGTACGTCTGCAACCAATAATGAGACTGATCTTGAAAGCATTCAATCTATGAAAAAGAATAAACTTCAGATAATTGATTTTGTGTGGAAATGGAAAGTTTTCAAACTCTGAACTGTTTTGGGAATTTATTTAAAAGAAAATAAGTAGAAGAAAGAATAAAAATTACCAATTGCTTGATTGGTATTAATTGAGTTTTTGGTTGGATAATAGCTGGGCCAAGACTTATTAAAGAACAAATTTGTTCATAAAATGTAATAATCACTGACAATGCCTCAATCTCAGATGATTGAAGAAAATTCTGGGTACTAAATTCGTTAGGTATTTCTAATGAATCCGAAACTCTTTCGCTTTCGGGAAAAAGAATTAGAGGAATTCAGAAGTAACTTGTCTTATAATGAAGTAAAACTGCCATGGAAATAAAGTTCGGAAGAACTAGACTGTAATTTTAAAGTTGAGATTTGAAAGTTAAATTAAACAAAAATAAAGAAATTTGTGAGGAATATAAAAGAATGATTAATGATCAGTTAAAAAAATGGTATCACAGAAGAACACCACTGATACAGTGCTTGTTTAAGGATACTATATGACACATTTAGCTGTATTCAGACCTGATAAAGATTGTTTATGATGCCTCCCCGTAAAATTTGAAATCTTTAAATGATTTATTATTTTCTGGGCCCAATCTCAATCCTTTGTTATTGAATACAATTCGTAAATTTCGTATACACGAAATAGCATTTCTCTAAACGCAAAGTTACATTATGAGCTGAATAATTGAGTAATGCAGAATACTTAATTAAAGAAAATTCTGAGGCAGTTTTATGAAGAAGAAATAAGAAAGAAGAAATTTTGAAAAATACAAAAATATATAGTTTGCGTCCTTTCTTAGACGAAAAGAACATTTTAAGAATCAGTTCTAGATTAAATGAAGCTAAATTCCATTGTGATGAAATTAATCCTATCGTTATCCCAAAAGAATCATGATTAGTTGAACTCATTGTTAAGGAAAAGACTTTTACATGCACTTCCACCCTTACACAAATAAGACAAAGATTTTGGAAGTAAAAAAATCCTTTGAAGATGTGTGGTATGTAGAGAATATTCTGCCAAACAAGCAGTTCAGCTTCCACATGATAGAATTACGGAGACACTTCCTTTTACTGTAATGGGGAACGTTTACTAATTTTAATTTTAAACAATAGAAGACAAAAAAGTAAGCAGGACAGTACCTATTTTTCTTTCATTTGGGGGTCTAATTAGTGATTCCTAACGGGTTTTATAGCGGACTCTTTAACATCTCTCAAAAACGATACTTTTCCTCCGCCGAGTTTGTGACGTCATCGTTCACGGAAACACCGACACGGCCTATGTTGCTTACATGTTAAAAGGGGACTTTTAAATTTATTTCTGTGTAAATTATCGCATATAATAGACATTTTATTATTATGTCTGGCATTAAAAATCATATTATAAATATTGTATTGTGCCACTTTGTAAAAATACAACTAATTGCAATGAGAAGATAATTTTCAGCGTTCCCAAAGATCCACATACACGTAAAATCTGGACAAATGAGATGAAAAGGGTTGAGAAATACCTTTAAAAAGACTGTTGATTAACCAGTGCTATTTAACTTTTAAAACTAATTTTCGAGTATTATCACAGAGTTCAAGTACAATAAATGTTTGATAAAGCATATAAATATCATAAAACATATAAATATCTAAAGCATATAGTTATCCAATAAATAACTCAGGGGAGGGGAAGGTTATGTAATTCCAACGTATAAATACTTTCTTAAGTGTATCAATTCACAGTGATATTTTTCGATTAAGTTGGTGACTGATTTGAAAAAAGTATAATATTTTCAAAATACTTAATAATGATATTACTTTAAAAATTAAATTTAATTTCACAAACTTTATACATTTTTAAATTTAACATTAAAATTAAAGGCAACAAAATTTTATTGCTATTTAAATATGTATAAATAATTAAGTAAAGCCGTTTAAAGATTTTTAATTTATTTTCAACAAATTTAAAATATCTAAGAATTGGTTTGGTTTTCGAGTTCTACGGTCTACTTTTTGCAACACGAGGGCTAATGAGACCGGAGCCGGGAGGTTCCATTCTTACAATAAATACCTCCTCTAATTATTACATCCATCTCTATTTATAAAAAGCGATGTTACTACAAATGTGTGTATATGATATATGTATATTTATTTGACTTGTCTATGTCTACAAACAGAAGAGTTGTTATTAGCATGAATAAAATATTAATACATGTTAAGTAAAATTGGGTAAATACATAAATGATTTTATATACATTTGGGTCTTAATTTCCCGTTTTTTCTGCTCCCATAAAATCCAGGTTTTTTCCCAATAAAGAAAACATTGACATCATGTCAATTTTGGGAGGTTGTCCGACTGTTCTTTGGTAAATCCAGGTAGAAGAGACATTTATAACAAACTAAGATAATTAAGCTATAGAGATCGATAAAATAAACCTTCAGGTTTAAATAAAAATATATTTTGATACCTGGAAAATTACAAGAACTTGCAAACACAAAATCGGAAAATAGTGCGCGTTTACAAGCAATTGGATATCGTGAACGATGACGTCACAACCAATCACGGAGCGTTTTGATAACACGTGATTTTCGCTTAACTTTAAAATTAATTTTTAAAATGATGGACCGAGTTTTTTACATTTTTGAGAACATTTTTAGAATTTACGGGTTTGGAATTATCAGAACAATATTAAGTTGTTCGAATCCCCACATGTGCAAATTCCTCATTGGTGTAGATTATACTGGTCCAATTTACGTCAAATTAGGCAGAGACATAGAAAAATCTTCTGTTGCTTCATTTATATGTGCAATTATGAGAGCAGTACATCTAGAATTAGTGACTATGAAGAAATTTATTCTAGCTTGTAGACGTTTTCTCTCCAGGAGAAGAAATTGTAAAGATATAGGATATTTCTTGAACATTATCAAAGAAGATTTTTAAAAATTTCATTCCTGCCGAAGGAATCACATGGAAATTCATTGTGGAGCTTGCTCCGTGGTGGGAAGGCTTTTATGAGAGTTTAATGAGATCAATTAAAGAACCACTAAGAAAGGTTCTACGAAAAGCTCAACTGTCATTTGAAGAAGCGATAACCATTCTTACTGAAATTGAGAATGTTTTAAATCACCGACCTTTCACTTACGTTTCTGATGAACAATCTGGGCCTGAACCTTTACCAGTGAGTTTTCTTTTATATGGTCATAAGAATGACTACCCATTTAACTTTTTGAATTGTTAAGTGATTCTACATAAAGAGAATGTTTGCTTAGGTGACAGCAGTTTCAAACAAGACTTTTGGGTCAAATTTGGAAAAAAATTGAAAACTGAATATTTATTACAAGTGAGAAATCTTCATCGTTTTCCAAACCCAGATGTCAAGATAAATTTAAATATAGATGAAGTTGTGTAGCTTGAAGGACATAGCAAATCCAAATTTTTATGGGACTTAGGTCGCATAGTTAAAGTTATGCAAGGACGTGATGAACTTGTTCGTACTTATGTTGTGAAAACTAAAAGAGGGGAATTCAAGCGACCTGTTCAACTAATTTACCCTCTTGAACTCCATAAACAATAAGCAATAAATGAACTGAAAATTTGAAAACTCTTTTCCTTTTTGCTTATGTTTAAATTTGAATTTTAAAGTTTAAAATGTTCCTTTTGATTTGAATTTTGATATTTTGTTAATTGTTTGTTATAATGTTGTGTTTTTGTATATTTTAGTAGTATGAAAATTTTGAAAATTATCAGGGAGTGTAACGGAATTTTCTCCTCACGTGTATGATAAGCCGTGAGAGGGCGCTGTTTTCTATTGTAAGTATACGAATTTTTCTGCAACTGTGTGCTGCCACTCAACCCTTGCTTTTCAACATGTTAACGTGCATATGGCACACTTACTGAAGGCATGTCAGGCCTAACAATACTGGGTATCATATTTTATGTTTAGTAAATGTTTGTTTTTTGGAAATTGGAAATATTTTCTTGAACAAGCCGATACTTTTTTATTGAATGTTTCTAAACCCGTGCCTTTGTCTCATTGCGACTTCTATTACAGTACTTCCTACTCATAAAGCCTTTTACTAATTATTGAAATAAAACTCATATAATGTAACTGCATTCAATAACACTGTTTGTAATCTTTATGGTCTATGATACACTAGGCCCTACTCATAAAGACTTTTGCTAATTATTGAAGTAAAAGTGATCTAAAATATTTTAGCTTGCTATTAAAAAATATTGTAGAATAAAAACTATTTCTCATTGGTGTGTAAGTTTACACCAAAGCCGAATATTAGAATTAGTGTATCAGTATTAGTTATTTTTCAAAATTGGTGTGAGCAAGAACAAAATACGTGAATTTTTAGAAACAATGTGTTATTGCTGGTTACTTTGAACATTTGTCACATACATAAAATTGGAAGATGGGATGCACAGAACAAAAAATAAGCTAACACCCAATGTCTGTGAAACTAAGAACAATAAAATAAAATATATAAATAAATATTTTAATAATTTATTTTATAGGTCAGCTGATATGATCCTCTGTGTGGTCTGCTTTGCAAATGGACAAAACTAATTTAACAGAAAAAATTATAATTCTAAAAATTTACATTTCAAATTAGTTGTTCTGGTGTAGAAGAAAAACACTTGATTTAAATATTTGCAGATAATAGGATTGCCAATAGCACTTTGGAGATAAATCCTTTACATTTAAAAAATTCTACTTTATTTAATATTTATTTAATATAAATATTTCAATGCGACATATTACATAGAAATTATTTTAAATATAAAATATTATTTATATAAAAAGGCCACAAAATCTTTAAAGTTTTTAGTTTAATATAATAATTTATTAAATATGAATTTTAAACTGCTTACCTCTCAAGATTTAAGGGTCATTCATTTCTTCTTACCGGTAATTTAATCCTAATAACACAACTCTAACAGCTAAAAGTAAATATTAAAAGAAGCATAAAAAAGTTTAGAAATCCTTTGAATTACAATCCTAAAAAGAACTGGCTAACAGAAAACAGATAATTTAAATTAAATAAAATAGTAGTAAGAATAACAAAATGTAACTCAATTAAACTGTACTTTTGACAGATAAACATCTGCTAAACAGAAATTAATAAAATTCTTGCGATTATTTCCAAACAAAAATGTTACGAAAAACGATCAGTTATTACCAAAACACTTAACAAAAACTAAATAACAAAATGTACCACATTAAGAAATTTTAAAATATCCGTTAGAACATTCGCGAGCAAAAAGGAATGAAATTCCTCATCTTTTTCTAACAAAAATGCTAGAAAAAAAATCAGTTAATAGTCAACCATGTGACCGAAATCTGGAGAATGTAGACTTTCACCCGTGAATGTCAACATTCCCGTAGTCGTTTGGTGTATGTCCGAAATATTTGCTAAATACCCTTATTTCTGACTTACACCGGTCAATGTTGACATTCACCATGCACTAATGGTGAATGTTCAACATATCAGAGATTTATACTTTCTATAGTGCTAGCACGTGTAACTGTTGAACTTATAACAAGCCGAACACTCTTAGAACAGAAAATAATATCAGTGATTAACTTCATTATGTGATTGACTTATTTGTTGCAACAATTTAAACTGTTATAGCAATTTGAACTACACAAGAGTCCCTTGCATTTAGCAATGAAACATTTCTTTTTGCAATGACAGTGTTTATAGTCTTGCCCTCCACTTCTCGAATGAGCTGCAGCGGCATCTCTCAGCGACATTTCTTGAGAAGAAATCTCATCTATGGAGAGTCACTTTTCTTTACAAAATATAAACTGATTACGGGTATAAAGCTGCTTGAGAATACCATTTTTGTTTTCTTATTTATAAAAGTCGGAGTCTTCTATTCCAACAACAACCGCCAATATATTTCGGGCATCTGTACGACCACGGTCGACATCAGGGACTTGTATTCGCAGAGTGTCATCCATTTGAGCAAGAGGATATTTTCTTTTTGAGGCTTGTAGCATTTTCGCTGCATGCATTAGAAGATTATCTTTTGCGATCGCTCTTTTAAAGAATTAAACTTCTGCTGTTTAGTCAGGGTTTGATAGAAGGGGTAGTAGGTGGAAGCTCTTCTTCGATATTTTCCTTTGGAATGGACTCAGGGATTTTGTTGTATTCCTCTATGGTATGTGCTATTTTGACATACATTATTATATGTTTTAATAATAAAGTATGATTTAAAAATATAACAAAAATATTTTTTTCAACATTCACCATCAATGCACGAGAATTATCGACATACACCGGTGATAGTCCGAATATGTAAGAATAAATCAAATTTTCGGTGTTTCACTGAGGTATCTGGTGTATGTCGACATTCTCCAAGTTTCAGGAATTCACAGTAACAAATATACAAATCACGAGAAAGCACAATACGCGTTCAATCTCAAAATTCCAAAACGACAACAGGGAAAATTTTCTGGTTAGTTGAGATGGTCCGACACCAAATGTAGGTCGAAGTGGCGAGTCTCCGTGTAATTTCGCTATGTTTGGTGGGACAATGCTAGTTTCGCGTCTTCCGCCCTTGATTCAAATACATTTTCTGAATCATTTATTGCGCTGTTTTCTATCCTTACAATTTTCCTCCCGCTCAAAAGATTCGCCCATGTACGTGGCGAATCACAGAATAATAATCAAATTTCTCTAAAATCAAAATCTTAAATTTCTAACCAAATTACTAAATTAGCCTGGGAGTTACACAATTTTCAAACCTCATTTAAAATTAAAAATGTTATTAGAACAATTTAGGCACACAAAAATGATAAATGAAACTACCGAATATCGTAAATCACCAATACAATATAAATATCATCTTCAAATTTAAACATTTTTCCAAAATTGTCACCCAAAATTAACATCAATCAAATTGAAATCAAAGGCAATCACTGCTATAATAATTTTCTTTTACAAATAAAAAATATACAAAATAATTTAAAGTCCTGCTCCACACGATTAAGTTTCTTGATTCTTGTTTATGGATAATTTACACAGTAAAAACAAATCAAAATTATTAAATTTTAATAGTGCATGTTAATATAAGAAAACCAAAATTATTCTTAAATCATTTCTAAGTTTCACAGACCATAATATTTTGTTCTTTTCATTTCAACTATCAAAATTTAACCAAATATCACTGTCAATGTGGAGTGAAAAAATAACAAATCTACAACATCAAAGCTCATTTTAAACACATACCTTTAAATATCATCTCAAAACAAAACAAATTTCAAATTTAACATTACAGTTCAACCTCTCGTTATAAAATTTTTACTCAAATAAAATATAGTTTACACTACATCAACTAAAACACTCGAGAAGTGTGAGAAATAATGCATTTTGCTAAACATTTCTTTTTTAACCTTAACATTTAACATTTGAATATAATTCTTTAATAATTATTTCAGATATCAAGTGCTTTAAAAAGGTTAACTGAATAATTTTACCTTTAAATAAATACTTTTTAAAAATACATCATAATATTTCAAAGCACATTAATACAACAAATTTTTTTAAAATCGAGAAATCATGTTAAACACCTAATTTGCAAACTTTTCACCTAATGTTCTTGAAAAATCAAATTTAATTAAATGTCAACAATACAAACTTAACAGATATGTAAAATCATTGCTACTTCAGTATTATAAATGAAATCAGAGAAACAACCATAATCATTTTTAAGGAATTATCCCATATCTAGAAATAGTATTCATTTAAACAAATTTCAACATATTTTCATAGACACAGTTTATAGAAGTATAATTTTTTAAATACAATTATAACTTGGCTTGAAAAGTTCTCGATTTAACAAATCTTAATAATTTTTCAAAATATTTCGGTAAAAGAAAAATTATTTACCTCACTATGAAGATTCTATTCATAATTTTTTTTTTCGATAGCATTGTTGATTATTTTTTATATCTCACACACAACACGAAATTCATTAAAGAGTAAAATAAGTATTTAACTATTTTTTTTCACGCAAATTTTCTTCTAAAAATAATCAAATTTTGAAGATGCATTCGAATTTCGTTGCGAAGATAACAATGCTGTCGTTTTTAGAAACGATGCACAACTTTTCAGAAGACATTGTAGAAAATGCTCAAAGATGAGTTTAGATTTCGATTCATTTGTAGATATAATTTGTTGATATAAATTTGAAGACAAACAATATTGAATAGATGAACAGTGACAAAAACATTTCTTCTCCAGAAAATAGGGGGGAAATTTCATTTCTAAAAGCAGCGGTGCAAGAAAGAGATGTGCAAACTCCCAAATTAAAGAATTGGCTGACCCCAACAAAAACACCTGTACCGGCAATGTGTCGCAAGTTCATTCAAATACAATTATTTTCCATTATTACATATATATGATTTTTTTCAGGATCCACTTTACAAACATGAGTAATAAAAAGCAAAAAATACTAGATAGATCAATAAATAACTTTGTAACCCAATCGAAAATGCTATCGATTCGAGAAATCTACGATGTTTTAAATTCGTATATGTACTTTTATTCTTTTAAACAATATCCAGTGAAACAGACTGCATAGAAAAACCAATCCGTTAAGTGGTACTATCAAATCCAAGCAAAGTGTGAAAGCATAAAATAAACGAAACACGATATTTCTATCAATTCTGTCTTCCCAAAACTGAATGTTCGACACACTTGCAAAAAATATTAGAGATGTCAATAGTTAACTTATCAAAAATAGTGTCAATTTAATAAATGTGTAACGCTTTCAAGCATTTCATACATAGTTATTTCATTTCCTTCAACAACACATGGAAAGAGAAAAGGACGGTTAAGATTCAATTTTAAAAATGCTAAAAGATTCTGATTTACGTTTTCTTCCCCAAGAAAATAAGTCCTTTAGATTTTAGAAGCTTTTTTATGTCTTTCTTAGAACTGTATAAAATAAAGGATTCTAAACGGACAAAGAAATATATTCAACGAAAGCTGCTAAACCATTACAACTATTTACTCAGTTCAACTTTTTAGTAATATATTTTCCAATAATTTAAATTTATCTCATTTTTCCTAACTTATCTTAAAGGAAATTTGTATTGTTTTTGCTTTATTTATGTGTGTGTCAGATAGTACTAATATAAAAGCTAACAAGATACACCCTTTAATTTTATAAAGATATCATCCGTCAAAACTATTTTACAAAAGTAAATTATGGGATATTCAGAAAACAGCTTTAAAAATCGGAAATAATTGTATGTACATGTAGATACTTATATAATATTCGTGTGTTCAATTTATTGTTTAAAGAGATGTGTACAATTTGTTTTCTGTAACAGACAACTTTTTATGCCTAAGAAAAGGAAGAATATTTAATAAAAATTCTTTTTCGCATCGAAAAAAAATGTGAGAAACAATCAGTGTGAATTCTCTCCTAAATGCGTAACTGGATTTTGTTTACTTTCTCAGAGAAATTGTTGACAGTGCGCGTTTAAAGACCTATTAACTAGATTGAAATTATTTTCCAAAGAATCTCTCCCTAGTGTTTAATGCACGTGAATTAATAAAATAAAGGAAATGAATAGAATTCCTAATAATATATCAGTTTTTACTTTTCCAAACAAACAATACGGACTTTGTGTCATTTTTCCCAACACATACCTGTGTGTATATTAGGTCTGGCAGAAAAATTCTTTTGAAGAGAGAAACGAATGAGGATGAAAAAGTGGGAAATTCCCAAAGCAGCATGTGGTAGGGCATTATCATGATGTGCTTCATTTCATTCTTCGGCCTCTTTGTTGAACGCATTCTGTATATCGTTAGTATATCTCCGACAATTTTTTTTTTGTTAAATTTCGAAAGGTTGTAATACCTCATAAGTTTCAAAAGCGGATGACAAACAAAACCATTCTCTTGTTCAGGCTCAATCTCTGTTAATATATCGAAAGGTAGGTTTGCCTTAATTATATTATGCTCTGTTCCTCATGATATCTTTGTAGGAAATTCAGTTTCATCCCCAATCGTCAACCGGATCGTTTTTGTCCCGAGCAAGCAGAAAAGTAGATATAAAAACTCGATCGTGTAAAATTTTCGAGCTAAACTCTGGTCATTCTAAATTTTCCAATATGGTTCGAAGTGAGTTAAGCTTTTCTGCAAACTCCAGTGTTGTCAAAAAAGGTTCCTGCTTCATAATGGTACTTACAATATCGACATCAAGCAAAATTTGTTACTTATAGTGCAGCCTTCGATTAAGGTTTTGCAGACGATGCTTCGCTGGTGTATCAGACAGTTTTTTAAGTCCTTTAACAAAAAACTTCATTTTGTTTACATACATACCTGTTTGGAATTTTAAAGTTAATTTAAAGTAAGTTTAATAATTAAAGAAATAATTAATAAACAAATTTTGAACTCTTTGTAAAGTGGAACAATATGGGAGTAAAACAACACTACATTAGAGCAGAACGTGTCAAATTCTGAGAGAGAAAAAGGTAAATCTTGTGGGCTGGTGACCTGCTGTAGGAAATGGTAATTGAGGAATAAGCTGTTCAAATAAACTTGTGATGTCTAGAAAGGAGGTTTTACTTATTTTTCTTCGCAGGCTATGAACCTGACACGAGCCGGCAGGATGTATACGATGAAAAAAAACGCAGAATTTGACAAAATTATTGAATTTTTTTGAAAAGGACGTTGGAGGATGAGTCTTTCTGCTTGAAGCGTTATAATCTAGCAATTCGACAAGATTGAATAACTGTCTTGAAGATTTATATTTCTATGATGACTGGAAGAAAAAGAACATTCCAAAATACTTAAGCGAAAAAAGTCCTACTACAACAATAAATTATTTGATCGACCTTAAGAAGAAAGTAAGAACTTTTTGAAGTCCGTATTCAACATTACTCGCTAAGAATTCTTTTGGGTGACTACATGATGGAGAGACGATATTATTCATTTATTTTTTTAGAGAGAAAAGCTGTCATCGAGGAAGCGTATCAACTGAGATGAGAAGGCACTTGACTTATACCTACTTATCTCTAAAAACTCCTCATAATTAAAGATGTTTCAATGTCTACTCAATGGATAGAGACTGTTTGCCAACTGTATACTTTATCCGGAAATGTGCCAGTGGGGGATGGTTGAGCGACAACCTAATTTGGGCAAAAGTCGACGATGTACCGAACAAGGCTTACCAACCGCGCCAATTCCAGTCGAAGAAATGAGGAAGCAAAGGGAAATTTCTCTACGGCTCAAAGGCTTTTCTTTTCCGGCAAGAGACAGACACCAATTTTCCAGAGGACAATATGTTTGACTCCAAGGAATTGTGTGCCACGCCAACCAAAGATTTTTCACTCAAGAAGGGACAAAGAATATGAAACAAGTTGGCATTTAAAGATCCTTTCAAATGTATGTTCTCAAAAATCTTTGACTTTGGTGGACAAAAGATCCACAATAATTATTCCATTAAATCTGTTCCATAAATTTAAAAACTTTAAAATCTTAAATAACTCTAAAGTATTAGTAAGACAAACTTTTTCCAACAGTTAAACCTACAAGTGTAATCAGAGTTAAATTGACAATAGTATGTATTTCATGGTATGTAATATCAAAATTTGGGACTTATACGCGTGTATTATGCTTGAAGTTGATTACATAAAACTGATGTTAATATCAGAAATGGGAGTGTTTTCAAGAAGGAAAAAAAATCAACTTATATTGGAGATGTACACAATATGTAACAAAGATTTTATTACTTATCATGGAACATGTAAAAATTTTGATCTTAACCAGACAACAAATCAAGCTAATGATGATCAGTAAGGTGATAGAAAACATTAATATTTAGAGGAGATGCGAAACAGCCCGCCATGGAAGAAACAACACCAAAACAATTAACTATCTTTTAGATAATTTTCTTAATATATTTCCTCAAAATAAATATCGAAGTTGTTTTAACCTAGAACAAGAGAGAATTCCTTTAACATCAGATCTACCAATCAGTTTGAGATCATATAGGAATTCCCAACAAGAGTCTAAAGAAATAAAGAAATACAAACACAAGAATTGTTAAAAGACCATCCTTTATGCAGCCCCAGTAACTTTAGCATGCCAAAAAGATTAAGGGAATAAAACAAGTTTATGGAAAACGATTATAGGAAATTAAATGAAGAAAAGATTCCTCTCATAGATTTTGTAATTGGCAAGATCCTCACTTAAAGTTATTGGCACATAAAAATTTATGTAAAAGATGCTGATAAACTTGTTTTCACTATTCAATTCAGAATTTATGAATGGTTTTGGATGGAAAAGTTCCCCAGCTGGGTTTTAACGGGCGATAAGACAAATTTGGCAGAACTATCAGATTAATTTTGCATTAAACTACTTCGATGACATAATTTTTTGAAGAGCATTTATAGAAGACACTTAAAAACTTACAACAAACGCATTTAAAACAAACATTTCAAATTTGTTCAAAAGAAAACAATCAACTTAGCAAGTCTAAATAGCAGTTTGCACAGGAAAAGATAAAGCTTTTAGGCTCTGAAATAACACAGAAGCATTATACATACATACATATATATATATATATATATATATATATATATATATATATATATATATATATATATATATATATATATATATATATATATCAGGGGTGGCCACGTTCCTTGATAGCCCTAGCCATTTTTGAAAATTTGAATTTTTTCGCGAGCAGCAATTAAATACGTATTTAAAAGGTATGCAAAAAAGTTATTAACAATTTTTTTTACTGAAATTATATTTATTGAAAGTCATTTAGAAGTTCTTCGGCCTTTAATTTTTCAAGGAAATTTTTGAATTGTCGATGGTTTTTTTCTGCATTGAGTTTACAATGTGTTCCACTGTTTTCATAACATAAGGATATTTCAAATATTTTGTAACGAGATGCTCTCGGTGAATCATGAAGTGAATCGGTATGAATTGTGGAATTTGAGAACCATTTCTTAAAATCCCAATTTTTCACCCAGCACTGCCGGAGCTTCATCAGTTGTAATAATTTTTTAAAATATAATAACACAGGGAACTCGGGCACATTTATCGAGAGCCACAAAGAGCCTCAGGTGGCTCGTAAGCCCACCACTGATATATATAGCAGCATCAACAATGAAACATTAAAAGATTGGCTTCACCAAAATTGTACTTGAAATATTGCTTCATCCCATTAATGTATAGAAAAAATTACACCAAACATAGAGTAATTTTAAATAAGCTATTTCAAAAACATGCTTTTCAACAATTCAAAGACTGTTTAATATCAAAACCCATACTCAGACTTTAGATTCAATTATCAACAGGTGTAGTTTGAAATGAACAGGCATCCAAATGGAACCGTTCACTCCACGACAGTTATTTAAACACTATCTCAGAAATGGAATAGTAGATCCATTGAAAAATGTCACTGTTATCTTCATGGCTGAAAAATTACTATACGTGCTGATCATGCTGCTTTGCATTGACAGCACGTTTATTTCGTTGGTCATAAAAACTCAGCCAATATGAATACACTAGAGTTTACGATAAGGGAATAAAGTCACTAAACAAAAGTTAATGGAATTACACACGCACTATATACATATATAAACTTAGTTTGGGTATTTGTGAATGTACTTTTAATGTATGTGTGTTCCCCTAATTTATGCTCGAAACGAGCTGAAGAGAAGTAAGAGTACTAATACTATTGTTTCATAGTGTTTTATATACGAATCAAATTTTACTAAAGTATTAAATGTTTGACTGGCTCGTTATTCTTGATGTATAGATTATAATTGTGGTCGAAATAAGCTTCAATTCAAACAGTTTAGGGGCTTTGTTACAATTTAACATCCTTCTTTAATAAGTCTGAAGGTGAGTAACATTTAAAGGCTATTCCAAATAAATACTCCTTTTGAGAATTGAAAAATTGAGAAGCTGTATTTATGGTTTTCGACAGGTTTTCATGATTTGGGTCAAAATCAGGAGAAAAATAGATGTATTTCCATGGAATAGAGTACGAAAACATTCAAACTGAATAATAAACGATCAGCCTCTAAATAAATGCAAAGCAAAGACCATAGAACTTTATATATTTTAAGAGTCGAAACAGTTGCAAGATAAATAAGATAAAAACAACCTTCTGCTTCTGTAGATTTCATCAGATTCGTTGCTTGTCTCAACTTATCACGTTTAACGAGGATAACACACGTTTTATTAATAAATTTAATGTCAGTCTCAATATAGCAACCTTTCTCGTGTCAAATGCGTGTTTGTCTGAAATTCTCCCGGTCATTACTTCCTTCCACGGTGGTCATTAGCATTCAGCACACGTTCCAAACATGGCCTTAACTCATTGAGATCAGAAGAACGATACTAATGGCCGACTTTTATAGCTCCCAAGATGAAAAAAAAAATATGACACCTTCTTCATCGCATATTTTCAACCCGTTATTGGAGAGTCTCAAAAAAAGTCTTGAAAGAAGCCTCCCTGAGGCGGCTGTTTTTCTAGCCAAACTCACTATATCAGCCACTGAACAACACTAGCAAGTAATTATGAGGAAAATATATAACAGGAGGCTTCTATACAAATTATTTCCTTGTGGGATGAGGAAAACAAAAAGCAACCCTCTGGAGGCTATTTTTTACATTTATTGCATGCAATTACAATATTTACCAACCAAATTGGAAATCGATTTATTCAAAGATGTTGCTCACGTGACTAGATTTCAAATAACTTCAACAATCCTTTCACTTTTTCGGAACTGTATTTATAATTTACAATAATTGTATTCCCGGCAATAAAAGGTTTTTAACTACGGTATTTACTATAAATATGGTAAACATACTTATGTACTAAATAATAGAATTAATGAGGTAAAGAGATTCGTAAACTTCTGGAACAATCATTTAAAAAAGGAGATTTTTCTTTTATATGCAGACAGTGAAACATGTTGAATTCCGATATATATAAAAACTTCGCTTTCAATGCTGACCCACTGAAGACGGCAATAACAACAACAGCTATAGAGCTGTTGCTGACCTACAACAGTTCCGTCAGGGTCCAATTGGAATTTTTTCAAACACTTCATAACTCAAGTCACTCAGGTGAACCCCGTATATAGTTAAAGGAGGTTGTCTCTCATTTAGCACTACTCAGCTTGTGGCCTACTCAGTTCATATATATATATATATATATATATATATATATATATATATATATATATATATATATATATATATATATATATATATATATATATATATATATATATATATATATATATATATATATATATATATATATATATATATATATATATATATATATATATAGAACCAGTTGCTAAATGACATTTTAAAATATCCCAAACAACTTTTTCAGGGAGCAATTATTGCATGAAAAAAAAAAATGTTTCATTCTAATATATTTAGTAGATGTGAAATCCCATTAATTACACATTCACTTACGCTGAATACTTTAAATAAGTTAATATGTACAGTACAAAGTAAAAGAAATAAATTCAAACAGCTTTAAATATTATAGCACGTCCACATTCATTACCAGTTGTTAATTTAAACATCATAGGAGGCTATTTCTTTATAAGGAAACCACGATAAAAGAATTTATTTGGTATCACACAGTAATATAAAAGGAAGCACTATTTGTTCCGATTTTAGTCAATATACCTGCCCCAAAATAAATTCACGTCGGAATGATGACAAAATTATAAATACTCGAAATCTTTGTTAGAATTGACATCCAACTTCGTTGAGCTAGTTCTGAGAAGACATGCAATTTTTAAGAAATAAGGAAGCTAGGCGAAATTATAGAACATACACAAAAATTATTTCAAAATTTTATTCCTGAGTATTTCTTTTCAAATTGTTGTAGTAGGCCAGAGATGCAATAACTGTAAAAGTAAATACTCGTGGATATTGTATAAGTGGTGGCAACAAAATGTTATAAAACCTTGAAGTTTAATATATTATATACATGTAATCGAAAATTTTATCCATCTATAATTTTAGCATTAATCCGAGGTTTGACGTTGAGGTACCAAACTACTCAAAGATATAATAAAAATCTGAAAGCGGCTTCTGGCAAAAAAATCTCATTTAGCGGAAATCCATCATTGGACACAGTTTCCAATTCAAAGGCGGCCTCAGAAGGAGATGACTGGGCTTTTATCTCAAATTTATTTCGAATCAAACACTCCTAAACAATGGGCTATCAAATTGCATTCACAGTAATGTGGCATTCATCTTCCAAAGAGAATGAACCCAAAACAAGTGACGCAACATCTCCGAGCACAGTAGTCGAAAATTTATTTCAAGCCTCATCATAGTTGTGGCAATTTCAATGGGGTCCCTTTAATCGATATACGGGGTAGAATTATTATAATAAACATTATTTACTCCAGAAAAAATGCCTTGTCTTCAGTGAGTTTGAATCTCACTACGGACAAGGATGATCACAGACAACTTTAAAGAGTAGTCTCTGGTTTAATGGACCTTCGTGCATAAAAATTTAAATGGAAAACCATTCAATGATTTCATATATTTAAAAGCCCCCAAAGTTTAAATTTTTGCACCACGAGGATAACTTCACCAGAAGCACGGCCATGCTAACAGTGTTATTCGATTCCCACCTCCAGTTTCCTAGTCTTTCAGTCATAGTTCGGCTGAAACATTCCGTAATTTCCATCTTCTACTTGAAAGATATATACTCAATTCTTTGTTTAGATTTTCGAGTGTCTCTTTTACGCCATCTGTATCTGCCGCGCTTCTTTAAAACCACCTCGAGAGGGCCCACTGACTCTATAGAACTTATCAGGTTCGAGTCCACATATGCATCGAGTCGTGTTTATACTGCAGGACTTATATTTCGGGCGTCATTTTTATACAATTTGTTAAGATTGAACTTGCTTTCAATCTGGTTTGGCTTCAAGCTCTACGGTCAACTGTTTTGCTATTTGAGAAATAATGAAACCGGAACATACAGCTAAAATCCGATTCCTAACGAACGACCATGCCAGACGTAGTATTCGGATCTACAAACTCCAATACCGATGAGCAATGCCCTACCCAATCGCACATAGCTCGGTGAGGTCATCCTAGAAGTCCACTGAAACGAGTGTCAACAGCACATATAAATCGTCCTACACAGTATCAGTTAAACTGTGCAGTTGACTTCAGTATTTCTTCAGTTCTCCGGCCAGAGCACGTGGAACCTTTTTTCAAAACTATAACTGCAAATTAGCTTCCCGAGTTTGGGAATATAGAAAATACTTATTGTCCTGCGTAAATAAAATGAATAAAATTAAATGCATCATAAAAACGACAATGATACAAGGAATAGATAAGTGTAAAAATAGAAAAACAAAGTATTTGAAAATGTAAAAAGTATATATCAGTCAGAAAAAGCAAAACATTATAAAATGTTAAGAACTTCAATTGTTCATAAAAATGCAAAGAGGTTTGGATAGTTGTTTCTCTCAACTAGATCGTTTAAATCAGTTTTCTTGAAAAATATAAATAGCTGTTAATTAAAATTCGGGCAATATATTAAAATATGGAAAACTATGAGGGCTTTTATACAGGTGGTACCAACCGGAGAAACTTCACCAGTTAAGAGATGATTATGAGGAAAACGAGTGTATCTAATGAGTTAAAATAACATCTGCGAGCCTATAAGTAAATAATGGATAACGGCGAATAGATGGCTTAATGACACAGAGTTTGTTATTACCTTTTTGGCTCCACAACTCTTGGCAAGAAGTGTAAAAGTTGTTAGAGACGTTTTGCGATATCTCTGTAAGGAATAGTTTCATCAAACTGGACTAAAGCGATCTTCAATGCGGAATCGGTAAGCTCGTTGCAAGCAATTCCAACATGATTGGGAACACCGCAAAAATATTACATCGTATCCTCTTCGAGACGTATTATTCAGCAGCTCAAGTATTTCTACAACCATTTGATGAGAATAGTTTGGGCACTTTAGTTGTTCTAGAGAGCTCTTGCTTTCGGTGTATAAACAATATTTACGGTGATGTGAATGATTAAGGAAATACAGTCGCGTAGAACGGCAACAACTTTGGCAGTATCAATAAACCCTCTTATGGAGGCTCAGTCTAATGGTGGTAGGATCAGAAACAATACCACAACCAACACGGTCAGTTGCTTTTGACCCATCCCTAAAGATTGGACAATAATCTTTGAATTGATTACGATGCCCAAAAAGTATCTGATTAAAAATAGCCAGTTCGGTATCTTCCTTATTTAATGACGCAAGGTGTTTAATAACATGAACATACAGAATGCCCCAAAGGGAAAAAAAGAAGGGATTTTCAGAATCGATAGGAATATTTCGAAGGTTAGGTTTATACAGAAGAGGCTGCGTCGTGTCACAAAAACGTAGAGTGATTGTAAAACAAGCATCGAAAAGCTTCCTTAAAAAATGAATAAATAACAGAAGTTTTTACTGGGTTAAAAAGTAGGGGGGGGGGAAGATCACTGGGGTACATCGTGATTGCGACAGCTATGTTTACCTAGAATAGGTACTTAAAAACCTCTATGGTTTTGGTCGGATTTTGGAAATAGTAGTATATGCCAACCATGCAACAAAGGTAACAAGATCGAGGAAAACAACTGAAAAAAAATTTGTTCACCACACACTCTTAATTTAGGGTTTTACTGTGTAATGGGACTGTGCAGTTTAACTGATAGTGTAGGGGCGCTTAAAAGCATTCGGCAGGAAAAAAGTGAGAAAAGGACTGTCTAAAATCTCTCGAAGGTGACATTACATTCATAAATTTACCTCTTCTTTAAGTGGTTTCGCTTCAACGTGGAAAGATCCTGAATAATTGAGTGAGAAGTGGGAATACTCCGACGAAGACAATTTGATTGAATAACTCGCCCAAATTGTCTACCCTTACGTATGTAACGCATTCCTAGATATTCCCTTCTCAAGAAGGGGGCTCCCTCCCCCATTCAGATCCATAGCATAATCGGGGCGATATTTAGGGCATCTCATAAAGACACTCCGATAATTCCATTCCAGACCTAATCCCAAAGACTGAAAAATCTGAAATATCTCACTCTACATGGAGCCAAGTTGTGGAGCAAGTGTGTCAGTCTCGAGTATTTTGTATCCAATCAAGTATAACGGTATGCATCAAACTATTAATAGAAATTTCATAACTGAATTTGAAATATTTGTATGTCCTCTTCGTTTTTCTAGCTGTACGCTTGTTACGGTTCCCATGCACACTCTTCAAGAAAATTGTTACTCGGAAAACTATGTAAAAGTTGGAATTTGGAAGTGTTTTCAGATTTTAAATCTCTAGAAGATAAGTTTTCTCGATCAACATCAAATCAGTATATAATGATATTCAAACGGCGTTGACTGAGATCATTTGGTTGGTTGGGAGCGCTACGGTCTACTTTTTCCTTCAGGAGACTGGGGCCTACCAGAGATTAAAGACGATTTAGTAAAGCTAAGAACATTCATGCCAACAGTGGGATTCGAATCCACAAACTCCGGTACCAGAGAGCAGAGTTACTCATTCGGACATCGTTCTTTGCAATTCAGATTTGAAGGACACATATATTGAAGTTGGGGAGCCTGAATTTTACAAATATCTTCCAGCCTGGTTTGAAAAAATTCGATTATTTACGTACAAATTAAATACAAATTTATACATTTCGAAGTATAAATCAGTGAGAGCATTTTCTACACATATGAAGTCACCTACCAGATAACCTAAGGGTTACAAATATCTGAAACATTTCTAGCTTTGCTTTCCTTCTGAAACTTATCAACTATTTATCTTCTGGCATATAAAATGAATGTTAATTGAAATTAATATGCTTCGAATAAAACTACTTGTTAGTTCTGTTCTTAAAAGAAATTTAACACGAAATTATATTACTTTTGTTTTAATATTTTCTACGAGTGCTTATTAATACGACACGATAAATGATAGCAACCAAATTTTACAGTAAAGGCCCAAAGGCATCTTGTAAATAAAAAGGTCCATATTATGCTTAAAACTTCTTTAATAATCAAAATAGCTTCGAAAAGAATTCTCTCAAATTTCAACCATACGATTACAAATAATATTTTCAATTCATTAAGCCAGAGAAATAAGGTTGATTTGGTATCTTATAGGTATCTTTGCAAGTTTTCGAATCCTGCTATTATATTTGCAGCTTCGAGTTGAATCATTCACGCGAATATTGATATGGCATCCTTCATGCATAATACCACATCAATAATGAGGGCGAACCAAAGATATAGTGGGACTAACAATAAAACAATGACTTGGTATTCGTAGTTTCGTATCCCTCTGCTTAACGTAGTCGGCCTCATTAGCTCTACACCGTAGAGTTAGTTCCAAGGGAATGGGGAGGAACCGATCCATTTGGGGGTTTTTTACTTTCAGAACTATTAGCAGTAAGAATACATGTATATAACACACAGGAATGTTGACACTTCGAATACAACCTTCGATTTGCAATATTTGAAATAGGAATTGAGTTTGTTTCCATGAAAAATATAGTAAATATTTAGACTGTTTCGATTTTGTTGAATACGTAAACATAACTGAGAGAAGCATTTCTATTTCTTTGTTTTAAATGTCAATGGATGTTATTCTTTCATCTGTTCCTTTTTAGTCAAGTTAATAAAAAATACAAAATCCATGCAACTCTTCCAGGTTCGAGTCTACAGAATGAACTAACTTTAGAAGAAATATGGCATCGACAACTGAAATTCATTAGAAATTAAAAAAAGTAACTTTTAACTAAAAAATATTGAAAATAGGGGAATGTCTACATATATCGATTAATCTTATGGATAAGTATTTTCAAAGAATATAACGACGATAAGAAAGTTTTAAATAGATTGACTCATAATATTTTATTCTCACTAAAATAGTAAAAATTGTAGCGTGCCAGTATAATTAAATATCCCGTAACTAAAAAATATTCTAATTCTTACAAGTAATTTTTGAATAAAGTCATCTTTAATATGTTGAGAATTAATGAGTTGTAATTATTGTTCCCTTAAATGTTACCATTCTCTAATACTAGCATCTAGCCCGTCCTATCACGAAATCAGTGAAATTTGGAATTTTCCAGAATTGTAAACTACCCTATGAGGCAGGTTGTGTTTTGGCTAAGAATTATCTGGTACACGCTCAATAATTCCTACTCCTCTAAAGTCTCCCTGTACTGTGAATGCAGTTGAGAATCACGTTGAATTTATTTAGTCAAACCGTGTACTTGTGTACAAAAAGCAAACACACAAACGAACAAACTTCTTAATTTTACATAAAGACATATAACTTTAAAGCTAGATATTTATTAGTCCATGATATAGACTCATAGACTTTTATAAAAAAAAATTGTGAATACCGGTGATAAAATTTCCATTGCAACAAAAAATAATCTATGATTAAATTTAAAATTATCACTTATATGCCTAATCTATTATTTAAGACAAATATAAAAGAAAATTATTTGTTTAATATCTAAGTTCAGTGATAAAACGTATGAATATAATGCAGACGATATTTGAAGAATTTAAAATAAGAAATGATTAATTGAGATGGTTAAAGGAATGACATCATAATGCTAGAAAAATGTAATTTTTCCTATTTATTATATAATAAATTAATAAATTTAAACGCTCGCTCTTAACCCGGAAAAATAGAGGATTTCGAACGTTTTAAAGACTTGCTTTAAAATTTGTTAACTCTAACTCATCAAGAATTCAATATGGATGCCTCTATTTATTCCAGGTCCAACCGCTTCATAAATTCGTGAATAGACGGACAGATAACTTAGGCTATTATTATATAAGGGATTATTACATTGGTGTAAATATCTAAACTACAGATTGAAGGGATTGTTTGCTTTATATGTCCTCTTGTTATAGTCATTGTGCCATCCTAAAGAATTAACTTTGAAGTCAAAGTTCGAGAGATGTTTTTTAAGTATACTCTTTTAAAAAACTCAAATATAGAGTTTTATAACAGCGTCAACTCAGGATATCTAGCGTTACATTGAGGAGTTTTTAACCTGAATAGAAGCATAAGAACATTTTCAGTAGCAGATACTACAGAATTTTATTTTGCATGGTAGACAAAGAATGTGAAATTCATTTTCCCTTAAACAAAGATGTCCTCTTTCAACTCTTCCTTCTTAATGACTATGGATAAAGTTCGGAAAGCCATGTTTTGATGGAAAGCCGGGGGACAGGTCGAATGGCTCTTCAAGGTGACTTCCCCTTCTGTTATAAATAGAAGCTACCTTGAAAATAAGATAATGATTTTCGACACACCTATCGCAATGAGCGTGATATTAACCACCAGCGCCTCTCCAAAATACGGTTATGTAAGGTGCTCCCCGGAAAAAGTTACGTAACCCATTTCTCGATACAACGAGACAAATAGCAGCGCGTTGTTTCTAAACCCTATAATTACTCTTACGAATTAGTACGGTCTTGTATACAACTTCAGACTAACGCCTTTTCACGAATTTGTAATTAACCGCGAACAAATGCATAAATAAGTCATCCATTATTTCTCGAATAAAGAAAAATTTTGTCATTTTACCTTGATAAAATTGCATCCATTTCGAAGACTGTCAAGCTTCAAAATATTTCTTTCGAAGGGAAAAATAACTTCCTTATTTACTGATTTCGTTCCTCCACAATGCTACATGCTTCGGTGTCATCGGATTTCCAAAAGGCAAGATGAACTAGCCAAATGCAACGGTGAGCTGTAACCATTTTGTCGAGTTTTTTTTTATTAAACGGGTTCAGTTACTCGAACGGCATTCACTCAAATGAACTTACATGTCCACAGTTTATTAAAATATATGCCGACTAAACCATAATTTTCCAAATAAGCCTCTAACGCTAGAATTATTTCTACTACATATAGACTGCTATAATAAAAAATATCGTGAATGCTATTAAGAATAAGGCATCTTGGTGTATTGGTGAATATTTATCATATCTCCTGAAAAACAATCATCTTAGAATAAAAGGCATTTCTGTCAATATTTTATCGAATACACAAAACACGTCTTAAAAATCGTTTCCATGAAAATCCTTTGGAATTTCCTTTTATTGCATTAGTAGACTCCAAATGATGACCACGGAGAGATAGTTTCAAACATGGAAATATGAGAAGGAGCACACAGTGACCTATCCCATAACTTGTGGGACTACATTTGTTGAAGTTTTATGTTAAACTAGCTCTAATAATAATTACATTGGGAGAAGGCTTATTATCGTAGTGTAAAGCCATGAGTTATTTCACAACAGTTCATGTCTTTCTCGACTAATTACTCATTCACATGCCACAAAACATCTAATTAATATTCTCTATTGACTGTCTGTCTTGTTCATAGAAATTTATAGTACACAGTACCATGGCATTAAGAAAACAATCAACACTACTTTCTTTTTCAAACTTTCTTACAATTGTCATTTAAGGCTGATTATCTATCTTCTCTTAACTTTTTATACCTCTCAAATACACTTTATTTGCAAAGCAGTTGCCATTAAAGCTTTCTGCAATTTTTCCAAATGTTTTGGTCATGGACATTTCATTGTATAAAGAAAACTTTCTACTTGTATTCTAACTGTCAATATTTTTTTCTTTCAAACAGTTTAGAAAGTACTCGTAATAACTAACCCATATAAAATTATTCTATTGAAATGTAATAATCTGGTACAAATTTTACGAGTCAAAGTAACATGAATTTATTTAAATGATATTTTAATGTAAAGGCTTACTTTGAAAGATGTTTGTAATCCAACTATATATCCAATTACATACAGCTCGCTTAAACTCCCAAAGCTTATTATATTTTTTGAAGAAAAATCGTTGCTTATGAAATACATTACTCAATTATTTTAATGCACATTTATGCCATTTCAAAAACCTTAAAAATTTCATAAAAATATTTATTACTATTTAGAAACAATTAAACGCTAAGCCAAAAGATAAACACGTTTAATTTTATTACCATGAATATATCACTCAATAAGTTCTTATCAAATGCATAAAGGAATAATCAAGCTAAACCATAACCCTAAAACTTGTTTTGAAATGTAGAAACATGTGTAAATTTAATCATACATAATCAAGTTTTTAACATAATGCTTTATATAATATATCAAAAGTATCCAAAGCCACGCCTTCCTCAGCATTTATTCTATTTCGTACCTAACAGATGGTTTCACTGTCATTGAAGCTTAAAAACAAATTGAGTAATCGCTATTTATAAAATTCAGGTGAGAAAAAGCATGTGTATCTATCAGACAGCTGTCTCAAAAAGAAAGAACGAGTGCCTGTCTGCTTTCAAAAATGTTGCCTTTCAATTTTGACTTGTCATTATAGTCTGGATTCGAGACTTTATTTTAATCTTTAAAAAATGATAAAAAGGCTCAATTCTGTTGGAAAGGGAGATTTAGATTTTTTTTTTTATATTTAGGAAAAGTATTCCTATCGATGAGTAAAAAGAGTTAAATTAAGTTTCGTTATAAATATTAAACTGTTAGACACATATATAAATACGTATACTAAAAAAGAACTCAAATTCATTTTTCAAATTTATCTGGAGTAAAAGAGTAAAAATTTGTTGTATACAATTTTCTAGAATATTGTTTTAGAAAATACTTAGATCGTATATTCTAGTAAAAATATAGCAGTATTATGCTATTTATACCAAAGTAATTAAATGGAAATTTCTAGAACAACGCAATAAACAGTAAAACTAAACAAAAATTACCATTCAGAAAAATATATATCTTTACATGCGTTTTGTGTGTTTTGAATGGTAAAAATACGGTCTTTGTAGTTATAATATTCCAATTTATTATATGTATCCACTTATAGAGTATTTTGCAATTTTCCATGAACTCGAAATCCTTCACTGTTTCCTATTACAGAATACCTACAATTTGCAGAAGTAGAACAGACACTAAAAAGTTTCATATATATTCATAAAAAGACGATTTTGTAGCTCAGAATGAAAGAAAAAAATTAAATTCAGAGTATAAGTCTCTAAAACTTAATATTTATTACTATACTAAATATTTTTATGATTTTTGAATAAAATATATTATGATAAATGAATCCCTATGTTTATTTGAGTTCGATGTTTAGTTTACTTATCACCCTCGATTGGATTCCTAATTATTGTTTATAAGAAACCTTTTTTGAAACTCACAGAGAAGCATTTAAAATACAGAGTGATACATAATATTTTCAAATGAGAACTAAAAAACTGAATACTATGAAACTATTGGTTAAAATCATAAGCCTGAGATTTCGAAACTCAAACTTGCAGAACTCATTTCTGCAAGTTTGGACTTTTAAGATTGTTTAAAGAATTCCAATATGTGGAAATATTAAAAAAGAAACCACCCCAAATGTTAATTTTTTTTTTGGCATTAAAGCCATTCATTTGACGGTAGTTTCATTTCCGTGTTTTTTTAATATTTCGCATTTGGGCTCGAAGCAAATAAAGTTCATCCTAATCATCTGTTTCCGACCCTTCAAGCCGTTCGTTTCATGTTCGGGAATGGAATACGTTTGGGTGCGAAAAAGTGCAACCTCCACGAAATGGGGTTTTCAGAAAGATTATTCTTTATACAATAATATTTTTGCAACGAATTTTTCTTTGCAAGTAAAATTTAAATGAAAAGGAAAACACCTAAGTTGCATCAAATCTGAATAGGGTTGAAATATCGTTTGCATCGGGAAAATTATTTTTTAAAGAAAAATAAACGATAGATCGTTTGCGCTGGAAAAAGTAATATTCTTTGAGCCGTGCTAACTTAATCGTTCTCATAATAGAAGGTTTTTGAGGTGGCCAAATATACGCTGTGTTCATGAGGGTGTAAAATAGGGTCTGGGGATCATTGGTTTCTAAATTACGAGGATCTAGCAAGCACAATGTTACGCAGACCTTAAGCTACACTAGACGTGTTAACATCTTTGGCATAAAGAGAACTGTTTTAATTGGATTCAAAAAGTAATATGTTTGGAACAATTTTTACTAAATAAATTTATATGAAAATAAAACACTGGCATCCATTTGAAATAGTGTTCAATTATCATTTGCATCGTTCGAAGGATATCTTTTCTTCAAAAATCACTGAAAAATAAATGAGTGATCGAGTGGTACATATTTGCATTTAACTAAAAGAAATAGTCGTATATGACTATTAAAAAATGACATGAAAAGCATGGTTTGAAGATTTCTACACGAAAAATTTCGCAATTAATAATAAAGGAAAGAAACATCAAAGTTTACATTTTAGAGAGAAAAGGGAAAAAATGCATAATCAACAATATACTTGTTATTATATTTGAAGTCGCATTTCATGTCTTTAAAGAAAATCCAATACCCTAAAAGAATTGCGCAAGGAATTTATAAGGTCGGTTGGATAAGGTGTTATGGCGCAAGGTTCAGTGAGGACAAAATGCGCCAAACTAAAAGAAGTGAAACACAGTAAAGCTAACTTCAATAGACTAAAAGTACTTTTACAAGTAATACAGACCAAAGTAAAAAAAATTGAACACACAAACAGTACAACAATGTGAGATGATAAAAGGAAACATTAGTTATACTCGGGTTCATAACGTGACTATTCCCATCGCTACTGAACCTGAATAGGATCAAGATGGAGAACACGTTTCCTACAAGAGTGGACACATTTTGTTTTTGCAAGTGAGAAACTGAAATCATTGTTATCCGCCCACTTTATAATGTTGTTGATTACCAGTTCTCTTTCAATAATGGACATGTCAGGACCTTCGCAGGATACGTGTAGGTCATCAGCGTAAAAACTTCCCTTAACCGGTGCACAGAATTGATTTAATATGTAATTAATGGATATTATAGAAAGAGATGCTCTAGGGAACACCTTGTTCTTCAATAAAAATGTCTGATGATAAAATGCTGCCAATTCAGACTTTGAAGTTTTGTCTTTTAAAGTCTAAAAAGTTTTGTATAAAACTAAGATTTCCTTAAAGGAAATCTTGATGAAATCATGCAGGTTATAGAGAATACCGTACCTCCAGGTTCGATCGTACACCTTCTCGATATAAGAAAATTATTGATACCAAGTGGTTTAGCTTGACGAAAGCATTGTGAATTTGAGTTTACAGGTCATCTATGATGTCTATAGTTCACCTGCCACGCCTGAAACTCCTCTGTAATGCTGAAAAAAGTTATTTTTTCCGAAATCTGCATGAGGCGGCTATTTACCATTTTCTCCAACAACTTGCAGAGGAAGTTCGTGAGTGCGATTGAGAGGTAGCTTAGCACGTCAGCGGGATCTTCGTTCAGTTTTAGAATGGGGATCACAGTAACGGTATTCCAGGAGAAAGGAAAAGCCTGTTCATTCCAGATTCTATTGTATAAAGAAAGGATATTGAGTAACGAGTTGTCAGAAAGATGTTTTATCATAAGATGTGAGAAGATGTTTTCGTACTTAGGAGGGCTCATTTTAGTTAAAAAAAAATAGTAAAACTACTGTTATAATTGAGGAGAGTGTTTTTTTTAAAGTTTATTTCTTTTTCTTTAACATTTCTTTTATGACGGAGGAAGGAAAGTGTGTAGTTATACTGCTGCATGAGATATGAGCAAAAGAAAAGGCATGGCATTTGTTATGCTCTTTACGGAGGATACTATTTGAATGTTGTACCACAGAATAGGGATCTGAGGGTTATAATACGCGTCAAAACAGAGTTTAATTTTGTCCCACGTACACTTGCTTGATGTTGAGGCAGAAATGCTGCCAACATAGTTTCTCCGCAATTCAGTCAGTCTTCGTCTCAAAATGAGCCTAAAAACAGCTTTAATTTTTTTTTATAAATCATAAAATTTTCGGTGGTAGGGTGCTAACGAAACTTGCACCAAGCTCTCCTTTGGTCTTTCAATTATGGCACTCTTCATTCCACAACTGTTTGGTTTGCCGACGAGAACTGAAGATTTTGGAATGACAGCTTCAGCAGTAGCAATGATGACATCAATTATTAGATTAACAGATTCATTAATGCTGTTGTTCTGGATCATATCCTTAGTCATGGTACCACGGCTTCGAAATGTCTACCATTTGGCGGAATTAAGAATATAATATGGCATTTTGTTGGAACAGTCGGAATTAAAATTATAGGTTTTGGTTTGGTTTGGAGTGCTATGGTCTACTTTTTTGCCTCATGACTGCTAATGAGACCGGGATCTACAGCTTAAAGCTGATCCCGAATGACTACGAACAACCATATCACAAGGGGATTCGAACCCACGAACTTCGGTACCGAAGGCCAGCACCCTAACCAATCGGCCATTGTTCGGCTAAAAAATTATAGGAAAATGATCGCTGTTGTATATATAATTATATAGTGAAAAAAGGGAAGAATAAAGGTAAACAAAAAGCAAGGTCGAGTGTGTGAAAATGAAGGTGTTGAATAAACAAAGACTGTGATCCGAGAGTAGCTGCTCTATCTGAATCCCTTGGAGGAGCAGTAACCATTGACATCAGCAAGGCTCAAGTAGCTGTCGAAGTCACATATCAAGCGAAGTTCCTCATATATTTTCATTAGCATTGCAAATTGTTAAGAGAGAGTAGGTGTGGATTCAGACTGCAACTCCTTGGAGGTCGGTTTGAAGATGAGTAGTCATGCGAGACAAAAAGGGCTACAGAACCAGATGCCCTGCAGCCATTCACGTGCATCTAAAGTGCCGAATTTTTGCGATTTTGCACCCATCCAGAGAGGTTTCCTAGAGTGCAAACCAAGGAATTTGTTAACTAAATCTCTAAGATCAGAGACGTGGGTATTGAAGTCGCGACAATTCCACGAAAAGAGAGCCATTGGGAACAAAAACACAAGCGAAGGTTGAATGGTTCGATTTGTATTGCTTTGGAATGCGAGAGCTAATTATGCCGGAATCTTTTATATCCACTGCGTAAACTATTTGGAATGTGAGGGGGTGCGATCCCTACACATTATGCTACTAAATATTTAAATATTTCTTTTTTCTCATTACTCAGCTATATAACTCATATTAATTTTAAATTTGTTCTTTTGGGGATGATTTTTATTTCTATCAACAAATTTTGTATATAAAGTAAAAATCCAGGCAGACAAAATCCTTTTATAGGGACCAAATAATGCTTCAATTCTTAATTACGTGAAAAGAACTCTCAAAATGTACATCTAGTTAGCCTGTTCACATTAGACAAAATCATTAGACAAAATCACAAAAGACATTTTTATAGATTTTTTCTGAGGATATTTAATAATATACTTACTGCAAAAAATTATATAGACAAACAGTTAACTGTCAGTATTTTGGTGGACATTTGAATAAATCTTAAAAATCTCCAATCTAAGGGTACATTCTAATTATAAATAACTAAATGTAACCATATTTTCAGTTTTAAGACTTAATATAACAGAACTAAAAAATTTCGAATTATTCTTAAATTTTAGTTGGATATAATTGTCGACTTCGAAAACATATTTATATTAACTTCGGAACATAATTTTTTAGAGACCACAAGTGTCTTCATACTTTAAAATTTTTTAATATACAGTGGAGAATGTAGCAGAGAAAACTATTCCTATGTTTAGTATTTACTTAATAATTATACAAGTATAAATCTACAACAATATTTATTTCCGTAAATCGATGGTTTTCCGGAATTAAAATTATATAATTATTCTACAGTACTCCTAAGGGCTTTCGGCTTGATAAACACGATTCTGAAGGTGTTTTGTACAAAAAAGACTTCCAATACGTTGAGAGCCCTGTTTTGATGAATGCACAACGACGACCGAATGGTAGGATGCTGCCTTTTTGGACTGAATTGGGGGTTTGGCATGAAAGTTCTGTGGCTCTTGATCTCATTGTAAGAGTAGGGCTTCAAACCACATACACTGGATTTATTATGGAGTTACTACAGTCATAACGATTTCTATGTAGAATGCTGAATACTGAATTAAATTAAAAAACCTAGGGGTGCCTACTTTGTACTAAAAAGAAAAGCGTAGTGAAGAATGGCTAATGTTCATCTGTCTTGTTCAAAAGTATATCATGTGGTTACTTTAAGCAGTAAAAAAAAATGTATCGAGAGATTTTGTCCTCTATTTCGAAAATAAATGTAAATACTGTATTTAGAGTAAAATACCCATTTTAGATTAATGATATCAATGAATATGTACGTAATTGAGATAGAGTACAGTTTGTGGTATGAAAACAGGTAAACAACCAAGCCCAGAAAAGCTTTTTAGTTCTTTCAGTGTAGAGTTAGTAGTATACCTCTCAATTCATTCTCGCCGCTCTACTCGTATCTGTGGAGAAATAGGAATTCTTTTCATTGTTGAAAACAATGTCTAAAACAAGACTGGGGGTGAATAATATTAACTAGTCCTGCTTTGTTATCTAGTCAGTTTGTAATGGAAGGAAAGAACAGATATATCAATTTATAGCACTAAAGAGGCTAAAAACTGCATTGCAGTTTAATGTAAATATTAATTGAAATACAATTTTAGTGTAAATATTGCTAACAGTAAAATTTTTAACAGAAAATAGTGATGATTTTAATAGTAAGTAATAATTCTGTTTTCTATTAAAACATTTCTCCAAGTGTAATCAGTCATGACCTCTTTTATATGCCATGAATATTGTATCATGTTTAGCAAATCAAGTAATTTACAGCCACTTTCACTTTATAATTATATATCATGATCTCATTATTATATACATATGCATACACACACATACAAGTTAATACATATATTTGTAATTAAAAAAAATCAAAATACTATTTTCTTAATGAGAAATTTTGTTTCCCCTCATATCCAAATACATGATTGCTTCTATTCTACAAATATTGCTTTTCTGTCTCACTCTCAAGAGATACATAATATCTGTGTGTTTGTGCATACGCTTATTTTTGTTTTATTTGCAATTTGGGATCAATTTTCGACCATTAGTAGTTACAATACTTGTGGATTGTTTGAAAATAACGGTGAATCTTCACACTCACTATGGGGACCAGGATCGTATGGTATACGATAGTTCTTTGGAAATGTTGTACATTAAATTATTTGTGCCGCCCCCATGCAACGCCGCTTGTTGCTCTCTTATCCTGGGGGAGAGAAAATGGAAGAAAAGAATTCAATCTAGTAGGGTTAGCTTGGCTTACAAAGATAAGATGTACAGAAAACGTTTTGTGTCTTCTGATTTGAAAAAGCATTATAACCTAAACAGTGAGATGCATCCTGACTACATGGGGTTCACACAGTTCACTTTCATTAACTTTTCTTGGAACTCAACATAAAAGCGATTCAGAAACAGAATTGTCAATTCTTCCTCTGAAAGTGAATCGGAAGATAGATCACTGGAGACAATGAATGCTTCGCTTTCTAATCAAAGTCCTCAAAGATTGCCATTCACGCGTAGATCCCTTTCAATATCTTCTTCGATGGAGAAATTATATCATTTAGAGAAAACTTTTCTTAAGTATATAATAGAGTGAATAAATATTTTTAGCTTTGAAATATAAATTATATAAATAAGATCGGTCAATATTTAGCAAAAAATAAAATAAAATAGATAAATAAATCGACATGTGTAAATTTCCATTAAATCGAAATTTAATTTTAATATATCAATATTTTTATACCTTCCAACAAGTGCCAACCATAAAAATTGCCCCCCCCCCCTCCAGAGCAGGTCTTGTACTTATATTGCGCAATTTACTTTTTTTTATTTTTAACTACAATTTTTTTTTATTTGGATTCCATAATAAAAAACAATTAGAAAATTTTTTCTAATGCAGCAGTGTTTTTAACATTATCATAACGCTTTAACAATTAAAATGTTTACTGTCATACTTAAAATAAACATTATAAAACCTTCAAAAGGGTACAATATTTTCTTAAACTATGAATTTCCCACTCGAAATCCCATCCCAAAGTATTAATCACTTGTTAAATCTTCAATATATTAATAGGTTTTTAGCTCAAACCTCTGAGCTAGGAAGTCATAATTATAAAAAAGTATTCCAAACCTTACCAGATTTTCTTACAATCTTGGTTGGGTCACAATGAACTTCAGCTTAAAGAAATGTAAAAATGTCATCAATGGGATCATTCCATCTGTGGGATTCGAATTCCCATTCCGAAAAGCAGCTCCCTACCAATTTGGCCATCGTCCTACCTTATTATTTTTACTCAAATTCAGAAAGTTTATAATATAAATAGTGTACAAATCTTGACACAGATCAACACTATGTAATACGGATAATTTTTAACGAGAACTATTTTACGTACCCTTAATAGCAGCAGAAAAAATAAACACGTAAATGCACAGAATTTAACATTTACTACAAGAAACGTAGGATTCAATCTATATCTGTCACTTTATATTCTTAAACTTTACGCAATAAAAGAAAACATACATACATATATATATATATATATATATAATATATAATATATATATATATATACAAACCCAGCAGATTATGTATTATTATTCATTGTAGATTATTCCATAATTAGAGTTATTCCCAACGAAGAATTTTTTATTTATCGTATAAAAATCTTTTTTTAATAATTTTGCATAATACGACAGTAAATAAACTTCTGTTACATTTCAATTATAATATCGTATGATGTATTACTATGTTTTAACATAACAGAGTGAAACATATTTGAACGCATCCCCGAGGAATTTGAAAATAGACAAATGTTACAGTCTTTTAGAATTTCTATACCCAATTTATGAGCTACGTATACAATCCCTAAAATTCTCAGTTTTTTTAAAGCAAAATTTTTGTATTTAATAAAATTGCTTAGGTGGTAAAAGGGGGAACATTAAAGTAGAATCCTATTACTCTGTTCTCATGTATCATTAAGAAAAGTATAATGCTGAAAGTAAACGTTAAAAAAACTTTTAGAGTGATAAAACATTAATTTCTTTGTGAATCATAATGAGTTATATAGTTATATATGAGTTATATATAAGTTATTTAATTATAAAATTACAGGTTGTTCCATAGATTTAACTTTTTTTTTAATCTTGTAAAATGAACTATATTTAAAATAATTCTGTGTAACAATATTTTTACATTTATTTATTTTTTAGAAAACATTCTCCGAATGTACGAAACAGAATTATGGATTTTAGAAAAGATTTTATAATTTCAGTACCCAATAAAAATTAATTGATGAAAGTTATCAAAATATTAAGGCAGACTGTGCTTACTAATTAATATAAATATTTTAAAACTAAATTGCTACAGATTCCATGGAGAAGATTTTGTGCAAATTTAACTTAAAACCAGGGTCACGAAAAGATGAGCCAAAACATTTTTTTTTTCTGGTTGGCATGAAATAACTTAGAGCTTTACAATAAGAAGCCGTTTAGGTCCAACCGAGCACACTGAGGATAAGCCTGTCAACCTTGCATCCCCTTGAAGGCAGCCACACAGAAAGAGATGGTTTTACGGAGTTGCCTCTGAAAAACTATTAGCAGGCAAAATGAGAACTAGCGGTGGTGAGAACAATAATTTGAAGTTAAGTAAATTTGGAACAAAAGTCCACAATTAAGGCAAGTCGATTACTGGGATCAGTAATCTTATTAAGGTTATTACGAATTTCTTTGAGTTTAGTTATTAGAGAATTTATGTCTGAGAATCCAAGTGATTTTATAATTTCAGCTATTAATTTACCAAGTTCAATAATTTCTTTAAAGGAAGAATTATTAAGTTTAGGATTAGCGGTATTAGGATTTGAGTCTTTTCATTTTCTGATTAAATTTGTACAGTTTCAGCATAAGATTTACCATTATATTTATTAGTAAAAGTAGGTTGATTATTTTTAAATTCGGGAGAAGGATTGCTGGTTTTGTTACTGCTAGAAGGTTTTGGGAATTTATTACATCCCTTGTAACTTGCAGGATGATTTCCGTTGCAATTACAGCACTTGATATAGTCAGATCTTTCAGTTTTTTCTCTGTTGTAGGGACACTCACTAGTTAAGTGATTTTCTGCACATTTTACACAGCGTGGAGCCATCCAGCAAATTAGAACTATTATGGTAAAAATTGAAGGCAGTATCTGTGGGGGGTGCACTATTTATAACAGGGAATAAAAGGACAATAAAGAGGGTTGGTCCCCCTTATTCTATTCAAGCCCACAAAGGGGCAAAGAAAAAGTTTACTGATCGCTTTGGTCGTATAATAGGTAGGCACTTTTTATAGGCGGTTATTTTAGGGACGTTATTTTTTGAGACTACTCGGAGGGTTAAATGATCTCCAAAATTAACAGATTCTACTTCACCAATAGAAGATTTTATAGTTTTATGTATGACAAAAGGTGATATTTACCTGAAACTGTCTTCTGTTAAGCTATTCACAAAAAAAATCGTACGTTATTATTAACGACGTTGACACATTTTTGCTGTCCATGAGAGTCATGGGGGGAGAGGGAGGAAGGCATGATAGGGAAAGGAAATTTGGATCCTTGCGGCACGGAGCCGAACACGGGGATGCAGATTCCTGCCGGGATCTATATTTCCTGAAGCAGCTGCCACCCTTAACGGAAGGGCCCAGAAAGTACACCGATCACTTAGTTCAAGCCGAAAAAAGACCAGTCGATTTATATATGCGGACCAATATGCACCTCCTGTTTACACGAAGCCGAGGCGAGAGTAATGTGGTGGAGATTGCCAACAAAAAGGAAATGCCATTCAGATGATTTCCAGAACATGAAATCGTTACAGTCACCAGGACCCCCTATTTCCGGGGAATCGAGTCACCACTCAAGGCAGTTAACAATTCGTGGGAGACATAGCACCACAACGAGGGAGAAAAGGAAAGGAAAAAGTAGGAGAAGAAACGTAAAAAAAGGTTAAAGTAGTCTGAAGTACCTCGGGATTGCGACACCTTTGTTTACCTAAAGTAGATAAATCCCCTGAGGGTGGATGAGAAGGAGGAGATAAAATGCGATAAAAAGTATTCGCTGAAATATGACAGCGTGTGGGATTCAATGAGGGTTCGTAGCAGTCAACATAAAGACTTTGTACGGGAGATGTCCTAAAAGCCCCAGAACAAATGTGAAGTGCAAAATGATGCACACTGTTCAGAATAAGTAAAACCGATGCCCATTCCGAACCGTAAACAGAACAAGCTTACCCAATTTTTGAGCGAATAATTGAACAGTAAATGCGAAACCTATACCCCTTGAAGTATTAGAGAGGGCTTTAATAAGGGTTAAAGTTTTCTCGCATTTTATTTTCTAATGAAGGAAATGTGATGAGCAAAAGATAATTTCTTGTCAAAGATGACGCCTAAAAATTTAGCAGATTCTCAAACAGCAACTTTAGGTAACCCAAAATAAATTTCAGGGCCAGGATGAAAGCTACGTTTTTCACAAAAGTGTACAAAAGCTTTTTTTTTTTTTGCTCGAAATTTTAAAATCATTAATATTAGTCTACTTAATAATATTATGAATAGCCCCTTGAAGTTGCCATTTGATATAACGCATATTTTACCCGGAACATGAGATTTGTAAGTGAAGTCGTCAACGTACAGACTGAAGGCGGTAATTTGTATAAAACCTGATTGATCTTTATGGTAAACAGAATAACACTTAAGACAGGACCTATACATCAGATAATGTGTTATTTATTGTAACCCGAAAGTGAGTGAAAGTTCTTAATGAAAATATTCAGGTTACCATGAAAGCCAAAGTTACAAAGATCATAATAGAATTCAATAGCGGCATGCCCGATCATAGACTTTTTCAATGTCAAAAAAGAGGGAGAGCTCTTTTTCAAAAAAGCGTTCTAAATAGAGACTATTGTCAAGAGTGGACCGACCTCTTCTGAAAAGGAGGGATATAATTTTTGCTTTCGGGAATGCAAGACAAGCGATCAATCTCGAAAACTTTACAAAGGCAGCTAGTAAGGGCAATTGGACAATAATTGTTGGGTTTAGGGGCGACCTTGTCTGATTTGGGGATAGGAATAACAATAGCAGACCTCCACTAAGTGAGGAAGGTGTATTCTTCCCAGATACAAATAAACAGACGTAATAGATTTAGTAGAGAGCTGCGAGAAAGATGTTTTAGCGTGAGATGGGTTATATTATCAGGACCAGGCGAAGAATTAGCCAGGCCATTTAAGTTTCCGATGATGAGAAAGGGAGGAGGGAGTTGATTGATAAGTCTTTAAGGAATGATGGTTCACGGTTTCATCAGGAGGGAGGTATGTACAACAGATGGTAGTATGATGTTTGAGATGAACCCGAGCAGCAACGGCTCGGAGATTAATGTTACAGGGTGTCCATGAACGGAGTGTCATAGCAACACCACCACAGGCCCGTTCTCCCATTTCAAAATCTTTGTTGATAGTTTTGAAGTTTCTGAGTTTAAAACCGTTATTGCAATTTAAAAAGGTTTCTTGCAAGGCCAGGAAGACAGTATTATGATCAAAGATGAGTGTTTCTAGGTCCTCCATTTTATTTCGAACACCGTGGCAATTCCATGAAAGAAGAGCCATCAAGAAGGGAAAATTTGGGGATCACGACTCTCTTCTACTCTCTTTTTCAGGAGAATCATCATCATCCATTGATTTCCCGTACAGTTCCGAATCTATGGAACGTAGATTTCAAATACTGTCATCTACATCAGGTTGTTTTGGGATGCATTTAGTTTTCAAATAATCAACTTTGTAGTTAGATAGTTTATTGAAGGTTGGTCTACCCATATTACCTTCATTTTTCTTTTTTCTTTACTGTCTGAGTGGTTTGGGTAAGAATTTGGTTCCTATTAACTTAAGCAGTGGTCGTATATTGAGGAGCGCCACCAATTATTGAGGTTAGATTATTGAGTTCTTCAGTTTTATTTCCAAGGGATCTGGTCGACTTAATTGTGAAAGTATTGAAAAGTCTGGAGGTAGGGGTTTGGTTTCGAGCGCTATGGTCTACGGTTTTTCTCACGAGGGCTAATGAGACCGGAACCTACTGTTTAAAGCCGATTCCGAATGGCTACGAACATGCGGTATTCGAAACCCATGAACTCCGGTATCGAAGAGCAGCACTCTACCATTCGGCCCCGGGGGTAGGGGTATGGTGGTTTATAAAATTACGTATTTCTGGATACGACATCCCTTTGAGGACTCGCAGGGATGGAATTTTTTTTCAGTAATCCATTTGGGGGCAAGACCAATAATAAGAAGGATGGATGGCATTACAGTTCAAGCATTTTCCTGGGGCCGAACAACCTTCACTCTCCTGTCCAGAAACACCACAACGGATACAAGTCTGAGTGCTGTAACAAGAAACTTTTGAGTGTCCGAATCTTTGGCAATTAAAACAGTGGAGATTGTTGGGGATATAAGGCCTTACAGAGCAGTTTTTGAGAAGCCAGGTTTTATAGAGAATAGTAGCTGGGGTGTTTCGAAAGTTTGAATTGTGTGTTTCATGGTCAAGATGTATTGTCAAGACGTAAGGTGATTCGGTAAACGGCAGAGACAGTTTGAGATTTAAGGTTTTCTAGAATTTCGGATTCTGGGGTACATAGTAAGTCTGGTTCTGATATGACGCCACGGCTTTAGTTTAGAGAGAAATATGCAGAGATAGACACAGGTTTTTGAACGGAAGGCAGACCTGTAAATACGCTGAATAGATGTGTAATCAGCATCCTAATAAGTATTAGAAAGAAAAAAATTAAGACCTTTTTTACATTTTAACGTCGGGTTTGTTATATGTGGTGAAAAAGGGTAACTTCGAGAAAACTAACAGAATCCACAAAATTATCCAAGTAATGTTCAGGGTCATTATACATATTCCTTAACCTACAAAATTGGACGCAAACGGTTTTTTCATTAAAGATAGTAAAACCATTTTCATTGCATAACTTAAAAATACTACGGATAGCTATCTGTAACTGCCTTTCAGCAAAGCACATATGTTAGCCTTCACACAAAATATGAAGATCATCCACATAAGGAATACCAGGAGTAGACGGAGGGAGTTGGTTTAAAATAGAATTAATTTTCATTTAAAAAAGGTAACGCTTGAAACACTACCTTGTGGAATTCCCTCTTCCTGAATAAAATTGGCGGACAAAATATTACCAATATGAACATTAAAAACACGTTTTTATAAAAAAAAAATTGATATAAAAATGCCGTGGTCCAAGGTTTTAAATACCATGAAGAATGCCGTGTAACGATCCAGAGCGAAAGAAGAACGGAAGATGCAGCGGATCATTATGGTTAGTGGTAAGTAGACATGCGTGGTCCGTTTGTGTACTAGGTTTCCGAAAAAGTCAAGGAGGTAAATTAAGATCTGCCAGTACGCCTGAGCCAATGTGTCTACGCCTTTATGATGTATACTGCCGTCAAAAGACTCGGATAATAATTATAAATCGAGTGACGGTGGAATCCACATATGGGCCCAGTTATCGGTGCCGCTAATGAATTGAAGTTGTTTTGGTCGGTTGACTTAAAGACGGCCTTTCGGCCACATTTGGAAACGGATTAGATGATCCAGGTGGGTCGGTTGACAGCAAGATTGCGTCACCCTGGTTCTGGAAGGTTTCAGAAGAATCACGCTAGGGGCAACAGGGACCGCTATAAAAGAAGACTGGCTGAGGAAAGATGGGAGCTTTTTTATAGTTGGTTTGGAGGAGTTTGTTTTTGTGGAGCTCGAGAGGTCTCTCCGATTGCCGGAAATCGCTTTTCTTTAGAGACCACCATCGACTTTACTTTCTGCTAAGAAGTTGACTTTCGACTTTGGGATCTCATTTCCGTTATCTTTAATATTTTTTCTACTTCGTGCTGAGAAGTAGGTCGTTGAGAGTGACACTTACTCTCATTTTGGATAGTCCTGCATCTTTAGTTTCCTCAACGAACTCCAGCGTGATACGCATTCTGAGCTTTTCGAGCCGCAGTATGGAAGTCAACTGTACTGATCATCAGCCTGGAAATTATAAATTCAGCGTCCCATACCGGCACTAATTAGCAAACTGTTCCTGTGTTCGAGAAGGACTAGCTTCACTGTACCCACGTGTTGTAATTGTGTTAACGTTTATCTCAGCACGAGATCTCAGAAGAATTGGAATTTACTGAAACCTGTACATAGCTGTACATAATTATTCACATGAACAAAGTATTTAATCCAGAGTAAACAGGTGTATCATTGACGGCCCCGCTTACCCTTACTCCAGTACGTCACAGCCGTAACGCCACGTTCTGTCATAGGCTTTCTGAATATCAATAAAGACACAAAATGTTTCTGCTCCACAAAAGCGTAACGAATTAGACTTTCCAAACTTATGAGGTTGTATTCGCTGATCTATCTTTTCTAAATCTGCTTTGGTTAGATGATATAATGTTATTAGCCTCCAGGACGTACATGAGGCGGTTATTAACTATTTTTTTTTACAGTTTGCTCACGCAGTTTCTCAAAGCATTAGGGCGGTAGTTGTTAGAATCAGAAACATTTCTGCCAGGTTTTGGAATAGGTAAAATAATAGTTTTATGCCATTCAGAAGAAGATGTGTGTTCTTGCCATATTCTATTAAAAAATATAGGATGTTCATAAGTTAATTGTAGAAGAGATTCTAAATAATTTGATAAGTAATATTGTCAGGACCAGGAGAAGTTAGACAGGAATGATCGAGACAACAAAATAATTCATTTTCTGGGAGAGGGCAGTTATAAGAGAAATCAGTCTGGGTAGAAAATTTAATACTACAAGCTTCTGATTTCTTTATGAATGAAACCAGTCAGCAACCTTAGAGATATACCTTGGAGGCTGACAGATCCTATTGCTGTAACTGCCAGGATGCGATATAAAGATAGGAAAGTGATCACTGCTGTAGAAATTATTTGCAACAGTAAAAGGAAAAAGGGGGATCAAGGTGGAAAGCAAATGACAAGATAGGTAGTAATGAGTTTATTAAATTGAATTCTAACGGCAACAACTTGAAGATTCGTTTTGAGGAGGTAACGTAGTTTAGGAATGTAAGAATAGCCACTCAACATAAGCCTTATTACCTCTAAAATTCTCTCCTTACACAGCTGAAACGTTTCACATTACAATAGTCGCCATTTTTTAAGTACGTCTCCTGGAGATCAGTGCAAACAGGTTCGGTATCTGAAATGAGGTGCTTCAGATCGTGGTCCTTATTGTGAAAGCCCAGAAAAGAACACAGCCATGAGAGAAAGTTAAGGCTGCTTAACAAAAAATTTAGAGCCCCCCCCCCCCGTCAGAAGAATCTGAGGAATATATGCCCATATCACAATGTCGGATGCATACATTTCAAGAGCATTATGGCTCAGTTTCTCATCATTTTGTGTAAATGAGCTAGATGTGGGGTTAGTCTTCCTATTCTGTAAGAAATAATATTTATTTTTCAGAGCGCTCTTCTAAAGAGCCCTTTTTGGTAATTTTCCACCTTTAAGGTTTAACGACGAGTACTTTGCATTTTGATGTTTGTTTATCAGGTAAATTGGACTGCTAAGAATCTGATGCAGGTAGATCGAGTTTCCAGAATAATAGTATCAAAATTTGGCGATTACTATGAAGATCCCAGAGTGTCATTTAAACCTCCATTTAAGCAATTGGTATGAAATTTTCATTCTACTACGCTTTTAAATAAGGTTATTTTTCTTTAATTTATTTCTATCTTAAAAAACATTTCATATAAATTATTTGTTAGCTATTTGGTCAAATGTAAGAATCAAATTCATCTACCATCTGTCGTCAGATATCCACTAGAATTTCATATCCAGTGGTTTTGTCAGTTTGCTGGTACCAAAGAATGGCTCTTCGACAACAATCGGTATGGACTTTTATAAAACTCACTTTTATACTATTTAGATACTCATGGAATTTACAAGAACCTACAGTGCTTACTCTTTGCTTTACTACATTATCCTAATTACATTTGTTGCAGAAATTTTGTAGACAAATCTTGAAAAGTTATTCTATTTATATAAAAAATTATCAGACTAGAAAAAAAGAAAATCAAATTTATTTTTTATAACTTAAGTCTTATTTTTCCTCAGGTAAACTGGCATGTTTGTAATTACAAATCTCCATCGAAAGCTCATATGAGTAGGGGTGGTGAATTCAAGACATTTAGAATTGAAATAAGTAGCTCATTCATTAGAGTCAGGTTATTATTCGATTATTTTATTCATTTCTATTCTTAAAACTATTTGTGCACACATAAAAATGTTTGACTGTTCTATTGTCAATTTAGGCATAGTAAAAATTTAAAAGTGTATTGTTTAAGATTTTCATATCACAGTGTTCTATATATGTGTGTGTACATACATGTGAGTATGTATACATTCACACATGCATGCATACATGAGACTAAATAAGGGTGTGCCTAAATTGTTTTGACAAACTAAAAGTACCCATAGAGACGAGGAACCATTACCATGGAACATTCCAAAAACATTAAAATTCGAATTCCAACCTGTACAACAGTGTTGGGAAAGCGACTGAACGGTAGAGTATTTAATTGTTAAGAGAAAACTCACAACAAATGCTTCAAGTAGAGATTTCAATATAACTGCACTATCTTTCTTAGGAGATAAGGTAATAAAGGACGTCAGTGATTCACTCTTTTCTACCTCATTGAGTGATTTTTTTTTTCAGACAATTTAGTCTCATCCTATATGAATGTATGTGTGCATATATATCACTCCTAATGTGGCCTCCAAAATCTTGGGTTGAACCTGCCTGCTTTAACGCTTTCTGTCGTACGAAATAAAAAAATTGACAGAAAATTTCCTCAATTTGTTCATTATGAGAACAACCTGTACCATATCCAATCTATATTAATTTGTTGATTTAAACATTATTTAATTTAGGAAGAACAATTATAGTTTTCAAATGTTAGTATGGATCCTTTTTAAAGGGTGTTTCATACTGTTACCTTATAAAGAATATAAGCGTCCAAATCTATGTTTGTTTTTTTTATCTTAGAAGTAAAATTTGGTGAACTCTACTCAGTCAAAGCCATCTAGTTTTTAAATTTCGTACATTATGATAGATTTACGTAGGCTCATCTTATCCGAAATTTGCCATTTATTTTTAGTAATCAAAAATGTATATTAAATGGGTATAGAATGTATTTTACGCAGTTCCATTCTTGAAGGTAGCTTATTTATATATTTTCACTCTGTTAGAAACAGAGGTAGAAATAGAAATACGCAGACAATAGCAAATAAAGTTTTAAAACAAAGTCAAAATTAAGAATCTAAAATACGTCTTTTAGGATTATTTATTGCATACGAGGAAAAAAGATATACTTTACTTGATGTTTTAAACTCAAAGATTCTACAAGGGGTGAAGAGACGGATTTTTAATACAGTTTTCCTTTAAGGAAATCATTCACAGTACATTAATGATTGTAAAACATTAAGTTACAAAATAAATTCAATTAATGGACATTTTCAGTTTTGTCAGAATACAGTAACAATGTATGGACAACAAACAGAAAAGAAATAAGAGTATGCTTTTACTAGACAAATTGTTGTTTAGAGGAAAATAATTTATCGATTATTTCTTGGCTAGACGCACTTTAGACAGAGAAGGCGATAATAAGAAAAAAATATGTGACAGATTACAAATCGTAATCAGCTTTATGTGGCAGTCAGACAGTAAACAACTTCGAGAGATATTGAATTCACACGAAATTTTATAGACGTAAAAAGTTTGGCATGAAAAATAATTTCAAAAATTAGACAGAGTTGAAAATATTTTTAACGCCAAAATTGACGCTTTCCCTTCCGACTTTTTAAAAGGGGCCGTTTTTCTTCAAATTTGTGTTGAATTGTGTCAGTTGCACATATTTATACTCGCTGAGTTAATATTTGTTCTCAGTTTTGCCTGTAAAGATTAAGCACGCTCCACAACTCATTCTTAGTTCTTGTTTTTCCTCTTGCTTCTACTTGTTTTCTATTTTTAGTATCAATTTTATCTAATACACGGCGATAGTTGCCTACTAAATGATAGTTAGACTTCCATTGAAAAAAAGAAACTGTTAAATAATTGAACACTTTTTATTTACAAATATAAATGGGACAATTCCCAATTCCCAATTAGTTTGTCATGGCAAAAAAAAAAGACAAGTCACAGGGACAACACAATAATTTTATTTAAAGTTAAAAAATTATCTTAAATTCGTAAAGGTAGTAGAAATGTTAATTTAATAACATTTTTCTATTTAAATATTGTGGCCATAATAAAATTCAATAAAAATTTGAAATTTTTTGATCGAATTCTGGAAACTTAAAGAGGTAATGTGAAGACCGCGGATTGTTTGAAACCAGTAGACTTAAGTTGTGCCTACATAATGACATTGATCCCACAACATAGTTCGAATCTTAATTAAGAAAGGTTTGGTTTAGTTGGGAGCGCTACGGTCTACTGTTTTGCACACGAGGGCTAATTAATTAAGAAAGGAGTTTATGAATTTTTACAAATTATTACACACCAGCGAGCACATTCTGTATTCTCTTCCCATAGTCTTCCTAGCCAGAAGTGAGCATTACACATCCGACTTTTCGAAGGGGGGCGGGGCGTAGAAGAAAAAGCACAGAAAGAATCATTTTCAGTCTCTTCCCAGATAATAAAAAGGAAAGGTCTGCAAAACACAAACACGTATCAAATAACTATGGCCAATCTCGTTCCAAACAATATCACATTCTCCCCACTCTCTGCAATGGCTTCAATCCAAAATCTGAACTTTAAATACTAAAAAAAGTATATTTTAAAAATTTACTTTTCTAGTAGCATGCGTGATGCTTCATTATCAATTGTAGTTACTATCTATCATCCAAAAGAAATAACCAAAGTACATGACTAAAGCAGATTCATAGAAATCAAACAAAAACGTCACTATACATGGCTGGTCTTAGAGAGTCAGAATAATAAAACGCCAATATACGCAACTTGCCTGTTAAATGGCTACCTACAAAAATCCCCTTTTTTTTTCAAATAAAGTCACTTTAAATTTTTTTTTTATAAAAATGAAAAAAAAAAAAAAAAGAAAATAACTTGCCTTATACTTTTATTATGAATTGATAAATGTACAGTCATTTTTAATGTAACTTGGTTCAAACAGTGTAAAAAATAGTAATAGTTGGTTGGTCGATCTTGCGTTTACTGCCAATTTGGACATATTGTGAAGAAAAACACATTTCGGAGTCTACGAAAAATAACAACTTTACATAAAAATTCTAAACAGAAAATAACAAAGGTAGAAAAGAAGGAAAAGAAGTTCTTGTACATAGTTATAAAAAGATGCAATAAAAGCGATTTGTATAAAAACCGCACAGTAATGAAGACAAGTAAAACCAACAAAACATGACAAAAAATTCAATATGAGGGTAAAAGTCGATATGTTTAAAAAAACTAAAAATACTTCCATGCGTTTAACAAATCTTTTAGTGAAAAATTGAAAAATGAGACAAGCCATGGCAATTGAAGTTTGTGTATCACTGTTACGGTACCGACGCCAGATGCCTGTGAGGGAACCCAATGTGTCTAGTTAGCGCATTTACGTCAAGGTCAGGGTGTTTCACGCCATTTATTCTTTAAAAATGGCAATTGTAAAATTTTAAAAAAATTTGATAGAACATGGCGAATTTGTAATTATTAAAAATAAAAATCAAGCCAACATATAACAGAAAAAATACTAACTTCTTAAAAAATTTGAGAAAGTAATATAAAGATTTACATATTTTGGTGAAGTAAAAAATTTAGCTATTAAAACTAAAATGATTTTGATATCGGGGGGATATTTCAAAGAGAAAAAGTTATTGCGTATGACAAATAGTTGCAACTATAGGCAATAAATGGCACCACTCATTACATATTTTATTTAATATACTTTTAACTGATTGTAATTACGGTATTTTAATGGTGGAAAGAGTTAAGCATTCAGTGGATTGGGTGAAGTAATGCATCCAAATGTATTTATGTTTATAAATGCATTTATTTACACTCGAATTTTAATGGTATATCCATACAAATATATTATAAAAAATATATCAAAAGTAAGGTCTTGAAAAATTCTTCAAGAATATAATAAATCACTAACAAAAATACCGAAATGTGCCGCAGTTCAAATTTTCCAAACAAACAACGGTTTGGCAGGATAGGCGATAGTTGTTCAGCATTAATGTAAATTCTATTACCAAATATCTGGCGAAAACGACGACAACAATGAAAATGGGGTTATTGTTTTTCATTCCAACTCAACAGTTAAAATGACTGTACTACATAATTAAAATGGTGTTTTTGTTGGTTTTAAAATAATATATTTCGAACTAATTAAAATATCAGAACTCGATTGACCGAAATGACTTCCTTAAGTAATTCCGCCAAGTCTAATTATGAATAGATGTTAGTGCGGTCTCAAAATTGTATAAATAAAAATGGTGTAGTTGAATTGACAATGAAAGAAAAATACCAAATATTGATAAAATGAACTAAGCACATAAGGTAAAAAGCCAAGAACTATTATATTACCTGAAAGCGTTATCATAAAAATGAAGTACTTAAAACATTCGCTGCCAATCACGCGACAGCGCGTGATCAACATACTGGAATACGCAGTTATGACACTTGGTTTGGCAGCGAATGTGTTAAAGGATTTCAATTTTTATAACACGTAATTAAAAGAAATATATATCAAAAGTCGCCAAGCTTACTTAAGAAAAGGTGAAGTACAGAGAGACGTCTTAAAATTGGATAAATAAAAATGACGCAATTGAATTTAAAAATGAAAGAAATATACCAAATTAATATTGATAAAACGAAAAAAGTATATAAGGCTAAAACTCCAAGAACAATTATATTATTTGAAATCACATTTTAAACTTTAATCAAAAGTGGCTACAATATCTCAACATTTCATGGTTGCCATTTCTAAAATGAAAACTACTTGCCAATTTTTTTTCTCTCGTGTAGTTCAGTTTTAGATAACAAAACCTATAACCATATGTTAGCTTTAATTTAATAAATGGCAACTACGCAATAAAAACAAATTTGATAGAACATGGCAAGTTTTTAGTTACTGAAAATAAAAATCTCGCCAAGAAAATAAAATATAAAAAAAGTGATTTCCTAAATAAAAATGAGTTTACCGTTTAGCAGATAAAAAAATAGTCATATACATAAATTCCATCATATATTTATATACTTACACTTGAATTTAAATAGCGTAAATACATTTTTATGTTTCCCGAATACAAAATATTTGGTGATAATAATGCCAACAATGAATAACACTGCCATATTTAGACACCAATACAACAATGGAAAGCTCGTGTCGCAAAATTAAACTGGCTTTTTGTTCGGTTTTTCGTTAATATCTTTCGAACTAATTAGAATATCGAATGGGCGAAATGACATCCCTGCATCGTTCCGTCCAGCGGTTCGCAATGAGATAGACCCACATACATACAAACATACATAGATAGTTACAGTCAAATTTTAATCTCGGAATTCAAGATGTATTAATATGTTCATTTGGCGGTATCAAGGATTTCTGTCCAAAGTTAGTTACTCTATGACTTATCGGGTAGATTTGTATAAAAAACATAAAAATGTAACCTGTTCTTAATATCAATAAATAAAAATAACAAAATATATGTTTACATGCTAACCATTAAATCTGCATCGAATTTGTGTCTTATATTACATTTGCTCAAACTTTTTTTATGGTAAAATATAAGTTTAACCCTAAATCACATTACTGTATTACTACTGTACGTTGATTAGCAGCGTTAATATACCTTTCCATATTACGTGGTAGAATAGGAAGCAGAGGTTTTCATATCAACAGTGCTAACTTTGTTGGAATTAAGAAATGTTTTCCAAAATTAAGGAAATTTATGATGAACCACATAGTTTTGTATGAAACAGAAACACACATTCATATTGACAACCATATGAATATGAAGATAACTATATAAACTGATAGGTTTTTATTTGCACATGAGAGTCACTGAAATTTCTACTTTTTGTTGTTAGAATATTGTTGATAAACATTTCATTGTAACGTAAAAATGAACCAAGAATTAAATTTATACTTGTATAAAAATGCTATAATTTGCGTCACATAGAAATGAAAGTTAATCACTTTATATCTCAACTTCCAGGTCAAATCGAATGGATACTAAGCAGACGATGTTTAAATTATATAAAATAAGAAAAAATAAATGGAATATTTAAAGGAATGACGTCATAATGATAGAAAAATATCACTTTCCCCTATTTATTATGAGATAAATTGAAATTTTTAATCTCCTGCTTTAAACCAAGGAAAACTGCGTTTAAAACAATTACATGGGATGACACCACATTGCTAGAAATATTGCATCTTTCACTTAGTTCTGATGAGATAAATTAAAAACACTAATCGTTTGTATTTAACCGGTGAAAATAATGCTTGGAATAATGACATGGAATGCTCAAAAAAGGGGGAAGGAATGGATTTCGAACGTTAAAAATTTACAAACACCTACCTAGGGATATACGTAAGAAATTCTCAAATTTTCACTGCGATTGGATGCATGGTTTTTTAGTCTATAGAGTGCAGACAGACACAAATTCATTTTTATATATAGAGATTTTTTAATACCGCAGTTGGGAAGGTCGGAGTGGACATAGAGACTGATTTTACAGCGTCATCAGCGAGTTTATTTCCACTGATGGCAACATATGAGGGTACCGAGTAAAATTCGATGGAAACCCCCAAACATTTCAGTCTCCGAAATAAATTGATCACTTAAAAAAATTATATATATATATATATATATATATATATATATATATATATATATATATATATATATATAATGTATAGCTTGGCCTGCTATACTTCGCGGCTGTAGCGTGGTCGAAAAAATTAATACGAAGATCCAGGATAAATTTTATACATGTTTATTAGACAGCAGACAGAGCAAAACTTCTACAAAGGGTTGTCGCGCAGCCTTATATAACCTCGGGGACGCTAACCACTTGAGAAAGGAATTTGTTATAAGTGCTTTTAAGTAGGTTGGCGAGTTAAGCTCGCCAACAGGAAGGAAACAAAAGAGTTTAACGCCGAAAGGCCACTAAAAAGATGAAGAAATTGCGGATTTGGTGGTTTTTTAATAAAGGTGTTAGTAATTTTAGTTTAGGATTAAAGCGTTAAGTTTTTACATTACAGAATATCCCCCCCATCTGAAAAGGCTTGAAGCTGGGCGCCTCGACCCCAAGACATTCCAGATAGTGAGCTGGAAACTTAGTGGGTTAATTGCTGCAGGATTGTTAGTGTTAGTGTCCCCAAAAATATAAAATTACAATGAAATTATAAAAATAGTATACAAAATATAACATGAGAACAGAGTACTATAAATAAAAATATACTTCATATGAACATGAAAATCTAAAGATATTAATTGTAAAACATTATGTAAATATTAGGAATTTATTTGAAATATTACTGAATATAAGAGTTATTATGAAACATGAAAATAAACATAAGATGTAATACGCATAATGTAACAAAAATAATATTAATATGAATATGAATATGTAAAAATATATAGCACTAGAATACTTTAAATCAAATATATTTTATGACATTCAGTTCTATAAAACAAGAACCTCAAAATTATTATATTCAAAATTAAAATATTAAGTTCTCAAAAATATGTTTAGACGTAAGACAAAAGCTTCAAAGGTATTATTCGTTATATACAACTCAATTAATAAAAAGCAAAACTCAAAAATAATGAAATACAAATTGACTAAATATAAAATATGAACAGAAATGTAGCATAAAAAAAACCATCAGACTATTATTTTGTATATCGTAACTCGTAATCAGTTCTTCAAATCAAAACCACACTCAGTAGAAGAATCAAAACAAAGTTCAAGTCACAAGTGTCGTCACATCTGTTAGACCCTCTGCATAGAATAGGGTTCAGCAGCGTCCTGTCATGACTCACTTTCAGCTCTAGAAGAACCATCAAAACAATTTTTGCACAGTAATCGATTCAGTACAGACCGAAACTGTTATTAAGTTGTATGAGTTAGGAATACACAATCTGATTAAATAATTAAATCTGATTACATAATAAAAATGTTATTATATTTTAGGACAAGTTATATAACAAAATTTATAAATGAAATCACAACATCGTAAATCACTAATACAATATCAGTATCAATTTGAAATTTTAAGATTTTTCAATATTGTCACTGAATTTCAACATGAACTTTAAAATCAAATTCAATCAATTATTATCAATATTGAAATGATTTTCTTTTACAAACAATAAATATGAAAAAAAAATATAGTATTATTATATTTTAACACTGTGAACAATAATAAACCAGCAGATATGTACAAGTATAAGAACTTTTTCAATATTATAAATCAAATTAGAAAAACAACCATAATCATCTTTTTATACAGTTATCACATATCTAGAAACATTATTCATGGTGTAGTTTAAAACTTCCCGGTGCATAATAAAATCTTAATTTGGAAGCATGGACAATCTCTGTCGATTTTTTTGTTTGATAATTTTCTTTATCTATTTCATAATTAACTTCTGACAATTTGTTTACAATTTGATATGGACCTGAAAAAGGTGAAATCAGCTTACGTGTGTTAGGGAACTCAAATTCTTCAAAAAGGACTAAGTCACCAGGTTGGAATTTAACGTCTATAAATTTAGTGTCATATCTACTTTTATTTCTTTTATGATATTCAATAGTTCGTTCTTTGGCCAATTTTCTAGCTACGTCTAATGGAGGGTAAGTATTTTGATTAATAGGAGATTCAAACGGAAGATTACCAAATAACAAGTAGGCAGGGGTAAATTTTGTTACGGTATGAGGAGAATTATTGTATTCGATAATAACTTGTTCTAGTATTTTAGTCCAAGGTATTTTAGTGGAAGTAGAATTTACTTTACATTTTAATCGACTAACTATTGTTTGATTTACACGCTCCACTTTGCCATTAGTTTGGGGATGGTGAGCAGTAGTTAAAAGTTGTTTTACATTATAATTTTGAAGAAATCTTCTAAATCTAGATGAAGTAAAAGCCGCATTTCGGTCACTAAGGATTTTTTCTGGGACTTGAATTTTGAATATCTGAGTTAAACAGTTAGCATAGGTCTCGGTAGTAACACTCTTAGAGGGAAATGCCCAGACGTATCTTGTTGCATGGTCAATTACTATGTGTAAGTATTTTTTTGTAGAATTATAATAATTAAACCCTCCAACCGTATCGATAGAAAGACATTCAAAGGGTTTGTCCGTAGGGGGTACTTCTTGCATAAGTCCAAATTTTTTTGTCTTTTTCTTCTTATTAATTTGTCATGTATGACAATGTTTTACATAATTTCCTATGTCTTCACTAATATAAGGCCAATAGTATTGAGGGTTAATTAAACTAAGCATAATTTGTACACCAGGGTGACCAAATTTCTCGTGAGTTTCAGTTAACAATTTCAATCTTAAAGATTTTGGTACAACAATTTTAAAAACATTCTTTTTCTTCATTACAATCATATCATTTCTTTCCATATAATTTTTCCCACACACATTATCTAATTTTTGTTGTCTAATTATTTCTTCACTATCAAGTAAATGCACACTGTGTTGGAGATGTTGGGAAATAGGATGTCTAGAAAGCATATCGGCTTCAACGTTTGCTGAGCCCTTTTGGTATTTTACATCGTAATCAAACATGCTGAGTTTAAGGGACCAACGGAACAATCTACCCTTTAAATTTTTCACACTTTTAAGCCAAACAAGAGCCGCATGGTCCGTATGAATTACAAATTTTTGTCCGTGGAGATAATAGTAAAATTTGTCTAGAGCAGGGGTCGGCAACCTGTTTGTCCTTAAGGGCGCAATACTAAATTTGAAAATCACCGAGGGCGCATATTTTACAGATAATCAACATGTATAAATAGGCATAAAAACAGATTTTTTTTATAACTTTATTTTGTTGGTGGCATACATAATGATATATATAATTCAGTGTGAAACTTGGGTGTCCATATTTTCAGCTAATTTCTTATAATTGGGGATTGCAACGTGTTTATAGCTGAAACTATTTCTTTTTTATTTTTAAATTCTTCAAAAAGTGAATCAGCAGCTTCTAACATATCTTCTTTCAATATTTCTCCATCTATAAATGGTTTTTTATTCTTAGCTAGCAAATGCGATATTTTATATGATGCGATCGTTGCTGCTTTATGTTGTTGCAGTGGTTTAGTAAAAAAACTTTGCTGGTTAGTTATTGCAGATTTTAAAGAAATAATTTTTTTCCTTCTAATTTCAGAGTTCTTTGGATAGTCACTATCAAAATTGATATGAACGGTCTTAAAATGTCGTTCAATATTACTTTTCTTGGGAATCGCAACACTATTATTACACAACAAACAAATACACTTCCCTTTGTAATCAACGAAACAATATAGATGTTCCCATTCATCGTTAAAATAATATGTTCTTTTTCTTTTACATTTATCCATGAAGGGTTTTGAAAGAAAAGAATTATTTCGGATTACTTGGTAGTTTTAAATGCATGGTCTACGCGTGGTCTATTCGAAATACGATCACACACTAACAAAAAATACGTGTGTGTTATTAAATACGCTCAAGGTTAGCAAACTGCTAATCTATGCACAATCTTAAACTCAACTGACTACTTGCTGTATATCGCCGTTTGACAAGAGTTAAGTAAATCGTTCTGGCTATCATACATTAACATTAGTCCAGCGAGGGCGCATAAAAAATCTATCGGGGGCGCCATGGCGCCCGCGGGCGCCGCGTTGCCTACCCCTGGTCTAGAGCATCAACAATAGCCAAACATTCTAATTCCGTGATCGCGTAATTTTTTTCGTAATCTTTTAAAGTTCTAGAATGATACGAAACCGGGTGAAGTATATTATTTTCGTCTGGTTGTTTCAAAACAGCTCCAACAGCAGTTTGCGACGCGTCAACATACACATGGCAGGGTTTGTTAGCATCATACAGTTGTAAAACAGGTTTGGAAGTTAAAATTTTCTTCAGTTCATCAAAAGCTTGTTGACATTGGTCACTCCAGTCCCATTTAACATCTTTCTTCAATAATTTGTTTAAAGGATTTCTCAGTTGGGCAGAATTTGGTATAAATTTATGATAAACATTGACACTTCCTAGGACTCTCTGTAATTCTTTTACATTGGTTGGGTACTTCAACTTTTTTATACTTTCAATATTTTGGTTATCAGGAATGATTGTACCATTTTTAATTTCATAGCCTAAAAAATTAATCTTATCTTTTGCAAATACACATTTACTTTGATTTAATTTAATATTTTCTCTAGTAAAGACTTCAAACAATATTCTCAAATGTTCTAAGTGCTTTTCTTTAGAGGATGAATATACAATTATGTCGTCAAAGTAACTGCACGCAAATTGAATTTTATTTTTATTCAATATTCTTCTAATGGTCCTATTAAATATTGCGGGCGCATTTTTGTACCCAAAAGGGAGTCGTAACCATTCATAAAGTCCGAAATTTGTGCTAAAAGCTAATTTTTCAGTATCGTCGGGGTGAATAGGTATATGCCAAAATCCCGATCTTAGGTCGATTGTGGAAAAAACTTTTGCTTTATTTATTTTATCTAACAAAACATCAATTCTCGGGAGGGGTTCGGAATCTGTTTTGACTATAGCATTTAACTTTCGAAAATCGATACATAATCTTGTTTTTTTGCCTTCCTCACGTTTTAATACTAAGGTGACTGGTGCTGAATATGGGCTACAACTCTCTTTAATTATTCCAGCACTTAGCAATTGATCAATTTGATTTTTAATTTCTTCTTCTTCCTTAATGGAAGTTCTATAAGGTCTTAAAGACACAGGGAGGTCCGAAGTTAATCTAATTCTTTGCGGTTCGATATTAATTTTGCCTACATCGTATTTATGCTTTGAAAACACATTTGCATATTCATGTATTAATTTATCTAATGCACTTTCATTATTTTTTGCATAATTACCTTTTACATAATTTTGATTTTGAGAGCTTGTCTCAATTTGTTTTAGAAAAGTGTTACCACCATGTATAGAATTTTCATCATTGTTACAACTATATGTTCTTAGGTGGTCAGTTTTCAGAGTTCGGGATATTGTGACATTATCATTTTTAAAAGGTCTTTCGTCAACTTGCATGTGTAGTGAAGTATAAATACCAGTACTCACATAATTTGAAATGATTTGAGATTCTTGAGTTATTAACAATTTACAACAGTCTATTTGTAACTTATATTGTTTACATTCACTTAAACCTAATATAATATAATCTAAATCAGTTTTCAATACAAACAATTGAATTTGTCTTGTAATTTTACCAATTTTCATACATACTTTACATATTTTGTTTAGAAAAAAGTTTCCTTTTGTTTGTGTCACTGAGATTCCTTTTATCCGTTCAGTTTTTAAATTTAATTTTTTCGCTGTTTTTTCGGAAATAAGGGATAATGTTGCTCCAGTGTCAATTACACATTCTACGGTTTCTAGGTCTGACAGAAATCCCAGGACCCTTAATTGTCAAATATTAGAAACATTTGTGGAATTTTGATTAGTTTCAACCTGGGATACCCCATCTACTTCAAATCTTTCTTGTCTAAAAGGACACACTTGAAACCAGTGATATGCGTTTGGTATTCCTCTCTGTGTACAAAGTCTACATGGGGATGGAGGTAAATTATTATAATTGTTACTAGTATGATGGCTGGAAAATCTAGGTCTGTAATTATTATAAGAAGGATTAGGACCCTGAAGCCTTTGAAAATTACTTGGTTGATAATTATTATTCCTCGGATAGTGATAAAAGTTTGGACGACTAGTAGCTCTCGGATTTTGGTGTTGAAAATTAACATTTTGATTATAATTTTGGACGTTTTCAACGCGAGGAGTAATAAACTTGGGATTTTCGTTTTGATGCCCCTTAATCTTGATTAATTTATGGGCCTGATTTAGCCAAGTAATAGGGTCCAAAGGTTCTTTCATTGTCATTAGGACTTTTAAATCTGTCGGTAGTCCGTCAGTCAGTCCTTCCAAAATCATTGACTGGCTTAATTTTAATTGTTTACCTATTTCCATTTTTTTACGAAAATATTGCGTTATATCATCCCCAGTGTTGTATTTATAATTGACAAAATCGCCGAAGGTGGTCAAAGTTGGGTCTACAAAGTTCTCTCTTAGTATTTGGACAAATTCTGGATACGTTTTTACCTCTTGAGAATGTTTAACATAAAGCCACAGGGCTTTTCCTTTTAAAAAACGCGCTACATTCTTCAGCTTCCAGAGATCATCTTTCTTTTTTTCCTCACATATTTTATCAAAATAGAGTAGCCATGAATTAATGTCACCAAAATCTGTTTCTTCAAAAGAAATGATTGTTAAATTATTCTCAGCTCTAGTTGTAGCTAAAGAATCATCTAAGTTATCTGGTTCCGTCATTTTGTCTTAATTTTAACAGAATATTTATTGTAAAATAGATATATTAGAGTACAACAAAATATTTAAATTGTTCTTAGAATTCAACTATTTAAATTGACATCTCACCAGAAAGTACTATTATTCTTTAAAAACTTTTACCTTTAGCATGGGTAATCCGTCCGAAAGAGAGAAGAGAAAAACAAAATCTGTATTTACACATCCCTGGAGTTATGACCTAAAAAAAATAATCACACTCTATAGCGAGCACTGCTGTAGATTCCCTCCGCAAGGTCAAATCACCGCACTTGTCATCGCTCCTATGGGGTCGCCGAAGAACTCCGCCGACTGGAATGACGATTTTTCGAAAACAAAACATATCTGGTTGCAGGAACGGCTTTTCGCTCCAATTTTGGTATTTTTGTAGAATATCTCGTAGATCCAATTATTTCCCGCAGCAGGAGATATCCTCGCCGACTTTTATAATGTATAGCTTGGCCTGCTATACTTCGCGGCTGTAGCGTGGTCGAAAAAATTAATACGAAGATCCAGGATAAATTTTATACATGTTTATTAGACAGCAGACAGAGCAAAACTTCTACAAAGGGTTGTCGCGCAGCCTTATATAACCTCGGGGACGCTAACCACTTGAGAAAGGAATTTGTTATAAGTGCTTTTAAGTAGGTTGGCGAGTTAAGCTCGCCAACAGGAAGGAAACAAAAGAGTTTAACGCCGAAAGGCCACTAAAAAGATGAAGAAATTGCGGATTTGGTGGTTTTTTAATAAAGGTGTTAGTAATTTTAGTTTAGGATTAAAGCGTTAAGTTTTTACATTACATATATATATATATATATATATATATATATATATATATATACATACATATATATGTATATACATATACATGTATATATACATATATACAGACACACACACGCATATATATATATATGTGTGTGTGTGTGTGTGTGTGATGTCGAATGTTAAGACGAATGGAAAACAGTCTTTCTTGATAATAATAAGTTTATTAAGTCATCGTTTCATTTCAAAGTGAAACTTTGCCATTTTCATTTGTTCGTCGAAGATACGCTTAAAGTGGTGTTGAGAGCTCCATGTCCAAGTGCTAACTCACTCATATCGTTTCGCTTAATCATCAAATTTATCAAGAATCTTTCCCCTTGACCGGATGATCCCAAAAGTTTAAAAGAGCGTGGGTCTTTTTAATTTATATATATATACATATATATATATATATATATATATATATATATATATATATATATATATATATATATACATATACATATATATACACACACATACACACACACACATATATATATATATATATATATATATATATATATATATATATATATATATATATATATATATATATATATATATACACTCAAGAGCCAAAATATTATGAGCACCTTTCAATAACGAGTTGGCCCACCTTTGGCGCGCAACACAGCTTCAACCCGCCTTCATGGATGCATGGGTGCCACAAGTCCTTGGTAGATGGCCGGAGACAGATTGTACCAGATGTTTAAGCAACGGTTACGCAAATGATAAAAAAGAAATATTAAACAAGACCGGGGATGAAGGATTCCGCGAAAACACAAATTAGTTCCAAAAGTCACCGCTATGGGAATATTTAGCGCTGTGTTATAGTGTTAACAGATACAAATTAATACGGAATAAAATTACCTTTTATTATGCCCATTTTCTGATTTAGTTCAAGTGCAATATGGCAGCACTTTTAAAAAAGCGTAAAATATACATAAACACCGATAAAGTCTCGTGATCTGCAATATCACGTACGGTGAGCAGAAGTAGAAGTTCTTCATTCAAATTTCACATTACATCCATTGCTACAGTTCCAGCTGCTCGGAATTTAAAAGGCAATGTGTTACGTTTCGAATCCATCGGATTGAAAGTTTATGTGCAATGTCTCCTTCTTCAGTCAAGCTTGCCTTACTGGTCAAATTCTTTTA
>JAGEOH010000110.1:90000-104266 GCA_032207245.1 Pardosa pseudoannulata
AGGTAAACTATAAAGTATTAAAATTATAAATATAGTAATAATAGTATTAAAAAGTAAATTTGTAAGCATGTACAAATTCTTGAAACTGAGTTTTATCCATAGTATAAAAAAACAAAAGAATATTGAAAGGGCTTACCTATCCGGGGAAAGCCCAATCGAAACTATTCAGTTGACGGGCCCGTAAACAATAACGTGTTTCCAGATTCGTGATTTGATACTTGGATGCCAGATACATTGAAAATATAACACACTATCCTTGCTATCATGTGCATGCCGTCATCACACCGGAATCTACAGCTGCGCCCAATGCCGAACAGTCTTGCTTCAGTACATCGAACATTGGCCAGGGAGTTCCGGGCACTTCGGGAAGTGGCCGGCCAAAGTCGCATATATGCTATTCCTTTCCAGTACATCGCACATTGGCCACACCCCCGGCCAATTCAGGAACTGGCTGAACTTCGGGCTTTGGCCATAACATATACATATACATATGTATACATACATATATATATATATATATATATATATATATATATATATATATATATATATATATATATATATATATATATATATATATATGTGGTACCCCCGTGTACGTCCAAACGGGATACCGGCTGAACGTCAGTCAGTTGACTCCAAATGAAACACTGACTCAGAATTAATGTAACGTAAACATTTAATGACGGACATGATAGAAATATACTAGAAGTTTCACAATTCCAGCTAATTGCCGGGAGAGCTGCCGTCTGCACGCTCTGTTCCTCGTTAGGGCCTTCGTCCGCCCTCTCCAAAACACCCGAGCGTCTCTCCGTCAAAAATACGTCTCTCCTCTCTCGCGTCTACTGCTAGACTCCCCTCGTTGCCAGATGCGCGCAGCGAACCTGGTGTTGCGTCACTCAGGCTACCACAGCGGCCTTCCTGACACTGGTCTGCGCCCTCGCGGCCATCGTCGTCTGTAAAATGCGCTGGAAAAAGGAAAAGAAAGAAAAACAAAAGAAAGAGAAAGACAGAAAAAAACAAAAAGTTGACAAACTATATACAGATAAGATGAAAAAAAAAATAAAGTCTTTAGTCCTTGCAAAGTCAAAATCAAAAGGAGTCATTGTCCGGGGAAATGTCGTAATTTTGAAATAGCTTCTTGTGTCGAAGTAGTTTTTACAGGGTATATCCAAGTAAATTTAGTGAATGCGTCAATGATAGTAAATAAATGTTGGTACTTTTTATTGGTTGATGGTAACGGTCCTAAAAAATCAATATGGTAGGTGGAAAGAGGTATCGATTCTTTGGGAATTGGATTTAGAAATCCTTCTCCTTTTCCTCGTTTTCTATTACAAAGTATGCAGTCGATGCAATTATTAATTACTTTCTCAATTTTCTGTCGCGCTTTAGGAATGAAATAATTTAAATTTAAGACTTCTTCGGTTTTTGAAACAGCAAAATGTCCTTTTTTGTGTATCTCTTTGATGATATCGAATTGCATTGCTTCTGGGATAACTAAAAGTTCTCGACCGTCTTTAAATTTGTACAATACACCTTGTTTAACTAAATAATCACTATTTTGATTTTTGTCAATCATGTCTTTAATTGCTTGAAGGTGTTCATCATCGTTTTGTGCAGCAATAATTTTTTGTGTGGTTGAATCGTCTGATCGTGTTGTAACTAATGCTATATTTCTACTAAGCGCGTCTACGTGTTTCATTTTCGTTCCTGATCTATGTTCTATTTTGTAATCAAAGTCTTCGAGTGTTAGAGCCCATCGTGCAATTTTAGCACATGTATCTTTTTTTTGCATCGTCATTGTGAAGGCGTTGCAATCTGTAATAATTTTAAAGGGAATGCCCAAAACATAAATTCTGAACTTCTTAAGGGCTTCTATTACCGCTAGAATTTCGAGCTCATAACTAGATAACTTACGTTCGGATTCTGTTGTTTTTCGGCTATGATAATACACGGGATGAAATTGGCCGTCTGTTGCGGATTTCTGTAGAAGTACAGCACCGTAACCGTCAATGCTTGCGTCTGTGTGAATTTCAGTCTCTGCGTCGGGATTATAGAGTGTTAAAACAGGCTATGTTCGAAGTATTTACTTAAGTTTATTAAACGAATTTCGTTCTAATTCTCCAAATTTAAACTTGCGATCTTTTTGAAGGAGGTCGGTTAATGGTTTTGCTATGATAGAAAAGCCTAAAATAAATTTTCGAAAATAACCAGCGAGTCCTAAAAATGATTGAATGTTCTTTGTATTTTTTGGTTCAGGGAAATTCAGAACAGCTTTTGTTTTGTCGGCTGATGGAGAAATTTTGCCATTGGTTATTCTGTGTCCTAAAAATTCTATTTCGGTTTTAAGAAACTGACACTTTGTAAAATTTAGCTGTAATTCGTAATCTGAGGCTGTTTGCAGTACGCGTTTTAATTTCGTTATACCTTCTGCTTCGTCGACCGACGGAATTATAAGATCATCCATATAAATTAAAACAGTGCCGTCGCGTAATAATTCTCGAAATACGTTGTAAATATACCGCTGAAAAGTGCTGGGACTATTAGCAAGACCAAATGGGACTTTAAGAAATTCAAATTGACCATCTTCTGTCACAAAAGAAGTGTATTTAGTACTGTCCTTATGAACATCGACGTGAAAGAAACCATTTTTAAGATCTAATGTACTGTAAACTTTTGCAGATTCTAATTTTTCAATTAAATTCTCGATGACAGGAAGTGGAAATCGGTCTCGAATTATTTTCTTATTTAATCGTCGATAGTCAATGCATAAACGTTTTGTTCCATCTTTTTTCTTCGCTAAAACAATCGGTGAAGCAAATTCGGATGTACTTTCGCGTATTATTTTATTTTTTAACCATTCTTCTATTTGTTGTGTTACTAATACTTTTTCTACTCTAGGTAATGGTCTTGGAGCACTAAAAATAGGGAGTTCATCCGTTAAAATAATTTTCATGGAAACGTCAACCGTTTTGGTTTTATTAGGCGAATAGCTCAAAATCAGAGTATTTACTTCCGCTCTTCTTTTTTCATCTGAAATGTGGTTTAAATCAATGAGCTGACCTTGAACCGAAACGAGGTGCGAAAAAATGAATGAGTCATTTTCGCAGTTGTGTATATTTGGCTTGTCTAAGCGAATTCTGCTTTGAAACAACAAGCAGTTTTTATCTGGCATTTGATTTTCCACTGACCAAAGCGAAACCTTCGCTGAAACATCTGTAACTTGAAAAGGTAAACAGTTAAGTTTGCCAGAACCCCTCCGTGCCATCGGCATCGCGTTTGAGAAACATCCGGTTGTAATTTCTCTTTCGTCTTCAACACGGGTTGTCATCTGCGTTAATTTATCGTTTTCTGAGGGATTACATTCAATTTGACAAATCTCGACATTGCAATTATTTCTCTTGCCATTAATGTGTAAATTATTAGCATTGAAAGAAAAATTTAACTGACATAGAACATCCATTCCAATTATTACACTACAATTTAAGATTTGTAAAACATAAATATCAGTACAAACAAAGCATTTATCAAGGCATACATTTGAAGTAAAATAACCAACAGGTGTAACTGATTTCGTACTTAATCCAGACAAAGTTATTGAAGTTTCATTTAACTGTGGTGATCCTATTTTTAAATAAGTGTCATAATCAATCATTGTAATTTCGCTACCAGTGTCAATTAAAGCTGGGAAAGAAAAATTAAAGATTTTCACGTTCTTCTGAATGCGTTTGTCGTTTTGCGAAATTGCAACTTTATTAACTTCTTTCTCGGGACACAAAGCAGCTTTATGACCGAAATTTTGGCATTTTCGACATCTTAAACCTTTATCTTTAAATTTACAAAATTTGGATACATGACCTTCGGCCAAACAATTATAACAGAAATTCTTTACATTAACGTCAGCCCTATTGTGAATGTTATTCGGGGATCGAGTACTGTTTCTAGGAATTGCCGGCCTCAAACTTGCTGCTTCACTAACCACTTCGGGTTTCGTCTGCCATTTACGTCGTGTATCATAAGAATGAGAATGCTGACCATGTGAAAACGTAGATTTATGTCTGTCATTGAAAATTTTCTCGTAAACTCTTAATTTCTCTTTAAATTCCGAAATAGTTTTACAACCGTAAAGAATAATTTTGTTTGAAACTGAATCAGGTATGTTCGTTATGGTATAATCTAAAATGGAAGCATCATCTATATTTCCTCGACTTGCTAATTCTCGAATAGCTGTGAAATAATCGAAAAGAGTTTCGTTTCGTCTGGGCGTTCTTTCTTGCAATAATTTATGTAAATCTGCGGAATTTATAGTTTCACCATATTCATCAATTAAAATTTTGCTTAATTTGGACCATGTAATTACGTTTCTTTGAGTTTGCATAAATAATTTAGCAGAACCTTTAATTAAATTTTTAGCGAACACAACTTTCTGGTTTTCAGTTAATGCAGGAAAAAGTGAAAAATTGTCATTTACATCTGTAATAAATGCATGTACACTATAAGAATCGGATCCAGTAAAATGTCGCATACAAGACAAAGTATCGCGTAGCATAATATAATCATTTGAAGTATGTACGTCATGAACTAATTTAGAAGGAATTTGGTGTATTTCGTTTTGTACAAGAATATAATTTTGGTTTTGATTTGGCGGGCTACTAGGCCTAGAAGAATGTTCATGGTCAGTTTCGCTTTCGGAATCGCTCTGCTCTGTAGAATTTTGTAACTCATTTAAATTTGAAAAGGCATGAAATAGTCTATTACACAACTCTTCTTGGGAACCATCAGTATCTAAATTTAGCACACTACATAAAGCAATGAAATCATGTAATTTAAAAGTTTCGAGAACACGTGCTTTCCTCGACTCAAAGTCAAAATCTGAAGGAAAAGTTCGAAAGCTTCGCAACTGCTTTCTAGCATATTCGTCATTGAAAATAAGTTCATACAGCAATTTAATATGTTTCGTGGCACCAGTTTTCAGCAAACTTGCAACTTGTGGAATGTCATTTAGAGTAAGGTGTGCCATCATAAATCAAAACAGAAACAAAGTCACGTACCTCAAAATTTGAAAGTCGATGAAAATCGGTAGAGGTATTCCGGCTCTGATGACATTATCCAATTCAAAAAAGAAAAGTTCTGTCCGGCTCCGAGAAAAGGTCTGTCCGGCTCCGAGCCCCCAGGATGTGGTACCCCCGTGTACGTCCAAACGGGATACCGGCTGAACGTCAGTCAGTTGACTCAAAATGAAACACTGACTCAGAATTAATGTAACGTAAACATTTAATGACGGACATGATAGAAATATACTAGAAGTTTCACAATTCCAGCTAATTGCCGGGAGAGCTGCCGTCTGCACGCTCTGTTCCTCGTTAGGGCCGTCGTCCGCCCTCTCCAAAACACCCGAGCGTCTCTCCGTCAAAAGTACGTCTCTCCTCTCTCGCGTCTACTGGAAGACTTCCCTCGTTGCCAGATGCGCGCAGCGAACCTGGTGTTGCGTCACTCAGGCTACCACATATATATATGTATATATATATATATATATATATATATATATATATATATATATATATATATATATATATATATGTAATATATCAAAATTAGTTAACTTTAATATTTCTTCAAAAACCTCCTCTCTCCTATTTTAATTCATCTAGATATTTTTTATCAGCCTCTAAATGGTTTGGTCAATGAAGTATTTTCCACTTAACATTCCTTTCTGTCATAAAACTGTAAACTTTCTGTCTATGCAGCAGTTTCGCAGGTGTTGGCGGAACATGTGTTCGTGTTTTGTTGTGGGAAAATTCTTGTTGTAAGTGCTCTTGAGCACTTGTGTCTGAACCGAGTGAACTCTGTGGCTTTTTATTGTATATTGTCGAGAAGGACAGATGTCCGTGTTGCCGCTCTGAAATAAAGTTTTAAATTAGACTTCTGAGTTCTCTTGAATATGAAGCCCGACTGCATTCTCATTACTTATAGCTGGTGAACTTTCTCCTTGTGAAGGAGTTTTATAAAAAATGGATTACATTTTAAGCCGGCAGGATTTTATTTGCGCTGAAAACCCAATGGATTTCAAGTCCATTACTATGGCAGAGAACTTTTTCTTGATGGAATTTACTTTGTGAACTTTTGCGAACTTTGTTTTTTACATCTGTGGATAATGTTTTAGGATTACGGTGCAACGATGACGGATAACGACACATCGGCGGAGATTTTTGAGGATAAAACGGTGATTGATCAGCCGAAGGAAACTTCAATGATGAATAGTTTGATGACTAATAGTACAATGTGGACTTTACGGAAATTTGATCCTAATGGACCAGTGAATGTACAAAATTGGCTTAAGTATTTCGAGAAAAAAACAGCAGATTTAACGAATGAAGATCGTGTGAATATTATTTCGGACTATCTTGAGGGATCGGCCCTTGATGTTTTCATAGAAGAGGTCATCGAATTTACTGATTGGGACCAGATAAAATTAAAGTTTATCGAGCTGTTTGCTGAGAAGGAGTCAAGTACTTTATCCGACTTTACTGACCTTAAATTTATTCACTGCAAAGATTTGAGGGACTACTTCAATAAAAAGCTAACTATCGGAAAACGACTCGAATTGTCAACAACAAATTTAATAGACGGACTCACTGATGGTTTACCAGAAAGAAAGAAAGAATTATTTCTCATGAGAGACATTTCTTCTACTACGGAATGGCTGAGATTAGCGCAGCGTGTGGTAAAGCCTTTTCCGCAGCGGGGAGAGATGCCGAGAGAGCCGATTCGACATGCTGGACAAGATATGCCTAACTCATACAGATATGGCCGGGGCAACTTTCGTCAAAACAGAGGTGGAGGAAATCGCCAGCCCTACGTGAATAATCACATCTGAGAAAATTCAACGATTGGCCATTTGTTCTCAACTGAGATGGTTGTCAATGGGAAAAATGTGAGTGTATTATTAGACACAGGTTCAAGCATTAATATCATGCCAAAAAGAATTTCGGACAAACTTGATTACTATAATATTGATTTAAATGAAAATGTAAACAAAATTACGATAAACACAATAGCAGGTAAGATGAAGCCTTCTAAAATTATTAACATAGACTCTAAAATTGGTAAAATTTGTAATAATATCTTATTTTTCGTAATTGATTCTCCTCTTAATTATTGCATTTTAAACAGCGACAGTGTACAATTGTTTAACTTAAATTTAAATTTTGATGATTTTTGTGTGTACCAAAATAATGTAAATATTAGTAAAACTTTACCCGCAGAAAAATTTTATAGTAGTTACATATTTTTAACTTATGATGATGATGAAAATGATATTGTGTATTCTCATGATGCTAATATTGTTAATTCTTGTACTAATTCTAATAATAGTTTTAAATGTGATGATCTATTGATTAACCATGAAAATTTTGAATTACATAATTTATTAAATGAGTATAGTAAAATATTTGCAAAAAATAAATATGATGTCGGATGCATCCGCATGGAAGCCCCTAGAATAATACTAAATTCGGAGTTACCAATAGCGCTTAGACCCTACAGAGCGTCTCCAAAAGATAACTTAGAGATCGAAAAACAAATAAAGGAACTCCTGGAAAAAAATATAATAAAGCCTTCTCATAGTCCTTATGCTTCACCAATTACTCTAGCTTACAAAAGAGATGAAAATTCTAAATCTAGACTTTGTGTAGATTATCGGAAGGTGAATGCCATTAGTAAACATGATTCCGAGCCTATTCCCCTTTTTGCAAATATTATTGATTCTTTGACACAAGCTGAAATATTTTCGACCCTTGATTTAGCAAGTGGCTATTGGCACATCAAATTAGATGAGAGAGACACCGAAAAATTAGCATTCACGTCTAATTTTGGATTATATGAATGGAATAGATTGCCTTTTGGATACCGGAATGCTCCGGCTATTTTTCAAAGGACTTTAAGACAAATTTTAAATAAGTATCAAATTAAATTCGCGCTGAACTATTTCGATGACATAATTATTTTTTCGAACTCTTTTGAGGAACATATAGAACACTTAAAGACTATATTCTCTATCTGTGAAAAAGAAAACATAAAATTAAAATTCTCAAAGTGTCAATTCGCGCAAAGAAAAATTAAGTTTTTAGGATATGAAGTAGAAAAAGGTAAATACTCTCCCAGTGATGCAAACATACAGGTAATCAAAAAACTTCAACCACCTAGAAATGTCAAAGACTTACAGAGATTTTTGGGAAGCGTAAATGTTTATAATAAATTTATTCCAAATTATGCAAAACTACGCGCACCGCTAAATAAATTATTAAAGAAAGAAGTAAAATTTGAATGGAATGAAGAATGCCAAAAAGCTTTTCAATATTTAAAAGATGCTCTTATTTCTAAACCCATTTTAACGATTTATAATCCTAATTACCCATGTCATATATTTGTGGATGCGTCAGGTCAAGCGATTGGTTCAGTTATAAAACAATTACATCCTGATGGATCGCTACATCCCATTGCATATCATTCTAGAAAACTTAGACCTTATGAATTAAATTATGCTATAACAGAACTAGAATGCTTAGCTATAATTGATGCAGTTGATAAATTTTATTGTTACTTACACGGGACTCATTTCACAATTTACACGGATCACGCATCTCTCGTTTGGCTAAAAAATATCAAAAATCCGACAGGTAGATTGTTCCGTTGGAGTTTGAAGTTATCAATGTACTCGTTTCGATATAAAATTCAAAAAAGGTTCAACAAATTATGAAGCAGATATGTTAACTAGAAACCCGATCTCCTACCATATGACTGTACGCGAACCACTTTTAACGCCGAAAGAGATAGAGCAACATCAAAATTTAGATAACGTTTGCGGTGTAAACTATAGAAAATTAAATAATATTTGGACAGTTAAGAAACAAGGTTTAATCAAAATTGTAGTACCTTTCTCTTTAAGATTAAAACTATTGAAAAAAGCTCATAATGATTATGGACACCTAGGAGTCTCTGCAATGCTAAATTTAATATCTCCACAATATTATTGGATAGGTTTAACCAAAGATGTAAGCAACTTTGTGAAGCATTGTGAAGTATGCCAATTAAATAAGAAACCAAGACAACCCAGATTCGGCCTTTTACAAATGTTACCTCCTACAAGTGATCCTTTTGAAATTCTTGCCATAGACACTGTTGGTGGTTTAAACTATTATAATTCAACAAAAAAATATCTGCACATTGTTATTGACCATGCCACTAGGTTTATTTGGACTTTCGCCTCAAAGAACGTTAACACCGATACTTATATTAACTGTTTTAAGACAAATTTTTCGACATCAAATGCCTAAGAAAATTTTGAGCGATAGGAATGCTGCTTTTACATCATCCAAATTCAAACACTTTTTGAGTAATAATAATATTAAACAGCTTCTAACTACATCCCATAGGCCGCAAACGAATGGTAAAAATGAACGAGTAAATCAGACCTTGATAACTAGACTTAAATGTAAATTAAATTCATATCATGGTAACATTTCGTGGACCAAATTATTACGTGAAGTAACTGAGGACTATAATGACACCCCTCACACTGTAACAAAATTTCCCCCTTCTTATTTAATGCATGGAAAATTACCATATCAAACCTTAATAGACAATCAGGAAATGTATCCTCCAATCGAAGAAGCTAGGAAAATTGCTAGACAGAGGACTATAAGAAATCATGAAATAAATAAAGAAAGATATGACACCCATTTCAAAGAATCTAAATTTAAAGTAGGTGATAAAGTAATACTAGAAAGTTTCTCATATCCAAACACTCCAAAGCTGAATCCAGTGTTTACGGGACCCTTTGTAATTCTAAAGCGACTTTCAAGTGTAAATTTTGAGATTAACAAACCCAATCTTCTTACTAAACAAGAAACTGAAATAGTACATTCAACTAGACTAAGACATTTTAATCCTGCAGAAAATTTTAAATTAAATGTTAGAAAAACTAAAATTCCAATTTGTAATCAAAATTATCCCAAGACAGAGAAAATAAATAATACCAAGAACGATGGAAATGCAGTTATTAAAATTCGATAGCACGCGAGGATGAAAACTTTCAGTCCAACGAATGGAGTGTCTGTGACCTTGGTCAATAGAGACATTGGGAAGCGGAAAAGCACTTGAACATTGAAAATTTTAAGTGGACCTCTAAATTATGACGTGGCAGTTTCGGTTCGACCTGAAGTACAGGAGTTTTTAAAATGCTTTCATGTGATGTTGGGACGTAAAATTTAAGAGTTGTTTTGACTGTACAATTGTGAACGGGATTTATACAGTAGTAAACAGATGTGTCGACACTCGTGAGTTGAATTGTTGTTTTGTTACTTTTGTTGATTGTGTTTTGGGATTACGGGTTTGATTTGAAGGACTGTTCTGATGATTACGAACTTGACGATTCTAGATATCTGTGTTTTTTATATTTTATTATAGTACTCACTTTTTATATTTAGCCAATTTGCAATTCATCGTTTTGAGTTTTGCTTTTTTCTAATTGCAGTGAATCTAAATAATTATTTGATTTAAAGTGTTCAAGTATGTTATATTTTTACATTTTTATATTCGTAGTTTCTCATAATAACTATAAATGTGTTTTTTATTCTTTGAATTCATGGTGCGTTATTTCAAAAATAGTAAGTGAATGTTTACAATACAAGGAATATCTAATTTGATTAATTAGGAGAATTTTCATAGAATAGGTAATGTTTTCATTTTAAGTATGAAAATTTGATTGAAATTTAAGAGATAATGCAGTTTTACGTCTAAATTCCTAATGTGAATTAAATACTGGATAGTTAAAACTTACAAATGAACAATGTTTCGAAGAGTAGTTCAGTTTGATTTTCAGTGTGGAATTAAACATTTTTCTAATATTTAACTCTGGAGAGACCCTCTGCAAAGTCAAGGGATAGCTTAGGCGAGTCCTTTGTCGTTTTGCTCTTCAGCTTCCTCTAGGTCATGAACGGTCATTCCGTCATCGCCTTCGAGGCAAGCCCCTTCCACTCTCCGAGTTATTTTTGAAGTTCAATCTGATTATTGTGTTTCGGGTTTTTCACACTGAAGATGAGTAAAGTTTGTAGCTGATCAAGATGTGGGAAACTGTTACCCGCATACCTCTGATCTTGGGTAGAAAAAAAAAAAAGGTTTCAAAATGTTGTTCACAAATATAATGTCGGAGAGCCCTGTCACAAAAACAATAGGTAGTCGCCTCCCACAGAGGGATGAACCTTTTGTCGTTTTGTGTGAGCACCCTCGGGGTCACTAACAATTTTCACGTTGGTCACCACAGAGGACAGCCATTTTCCTTCTCCAAAGTTTATTTCAGTAAAATTTTAATAAAGCATAATTTGAACAGTTTGAGTTAAGTTTTGCTTAGGAAAAATATTGAATTTCATAATGATAAACTTTCTTAAATACTTGTTTACTGTAAACCTTCATTTGCGTGTATTATTATGTTTCTGTTTATATTCATTGCATATTATCTTTTCATTGTTTAGTTGTTTATATATTGATTCTGTATAGAGATTTTGTGATGGTGCAGGAGAGTCAGAGGAACGGTATAACTTGATAGATTTAAATTTTGATGTGATGGTGTGGAATTACTTATGATGAGTTACAGACCAAGCTTCTGACTCTGTAACCCTGATGTCTCCAATTCTGACACACTAGAAGAACAGTTCTGACTCTTCTACACTAAATTTATTCATTTAATGTTACAATTTCTTGTAAAAAATTTTGATAATCATATATTTGTACTATTTTAAGTTGTGAAAATGTCACCCATCAGCGAGACGATTTTCTCTTTTTTCGGGGGGGATCTGTAATATATCAAAATTAGTTAACTTTAATATTTCTTCAAAAACCTCCTCTCTCCTATTTTAATTCATCTAGATATTTTTTATCAGCCTCTAAATGGTTTGGTCAATGAAGTATTTTCCACTTAACATTCCTTTCTGTCATAAAACTGTAAACTTTCTGTCTATGCAGCAGTTTCGCAGGTGTTGGCGGAACATGTGTTCGTGTTTTGCTGATAGTGCATTTAATTCGCTTAGTAAGTGTTTTGTTGTGGGAAAAATTCTTGTTGTCAGCGCTCTTGGGGTGCACTTGTGTCTGAACAGAGTGAACTCTGTGGCTTTTGATTGTAATTTTCTGAGAAGGAGAGATGTGTCGTGTTGCCGCTCTGAAATAAAGTTTTAAATTAGACTTCTGAGTTCTCTTGAATATGAAGCCCGACTGCATTCTCATTACTTATAGCTGTTGAGCTTTCTCCTTGTGAAGGAGTTTTATAAAAAATGGATTACATATATAATAATATATATATATATATATATATATATATATATATATATATATATATATATATATATACCCGCTAGCGTCCTGCGGTTCACAAGGAGATAGACGCACGTACAAACATACATACATAGATAGTCACAGTCAGATTTTAAACTCGGAATTCAAAATCTGGTATCAAGTATTTCTGTCCAAAGTTAGTTACTCTGTGACTTATCGGGTAGATTTGTATTAAAAAAACATAAAAATGAAAACTGTTCTTAATATCAGTAAATGAATATAACAATATATATGTTTACATGCTAACGATTAAAAATCTGCATCGAATTTGTGACTATATTAAATTTGTTCAACTTTTTCTTATGGTAAAATATAAGTTTAACCCTAAATTACATTATTGTATTACTACTGTACTTTGATTAGCAAAGGTAATATACATTGCTATATTACGTGGATATACGAAGGAGGGGTTTTGACAGCAACAGTGTTAATTTTGTTGGTAGTAATAAATGTTTTCCAAAATTAAGGCAATTTATGACAAACCCCATAGTTTTGTATGAAACAGAAACGCACATTCATACCGACAGCCATATGAACATGAAGATAACTATATAAAATGATAGGTTTTTATTTACCCATAAGAGTCACTGAAATTTGTACTTTTTGTTGTTAGAATATTGTTGATAAACATTTTATTGTAACGTAAAAATTAACTAAAAATTAAATTTAAAATTAGTTCTTATATAAAAATGCCATAATTTGAATCACATACCAATGAAAGTTAATCACTTTATATCTCAATTTCCTGGTCAAATCGAATTGATACTACGCAGACGATGTTTAAATAATATAAATAAATGAATAAATCACATATTTAAAGTAATGATGTCATAATGATAGAAAAATATCATTTTCACGTACTTATTATGTGATAAATTGAAAATTTTAATCTCCTGCTTTTAACAGAGGAAAACTGCTTTTAAAACAATTACTTGGGATGACGTCACATTGCTAGACATATTGCTTCTTTCACTTAGTTATTTTGCGGTAAATTAAAAAATTAATCGTTGGCGTTTAACCGGGGAAAATAATGCTTGGAATAATGACATAAAACGCTCGGAAAAGGGGGAAGGAATGGATTTCAAACGTTAAAAATTTATAAAAACCTTCCCAGGAATGTACCTAATAATTTCAAAAATTTTCACTGCGATTGGATGCATGGTTTTTGAGTCTATCGAGTACATACATACATACAGACAGACAGACAACAATTCATTTTTATATATAGAGATATACATATATCCTTTTATGACAAAACTTTTATGACTATATTTGTTCTTTCTATACAATTGGAGATTCCTAACACACCATAAAAAATTCCTGCTTCATTAAGAACTTCTTGTATAACTCTTTATATATTTAGTTTCACTTGCTCAGCGTCATTGACCATTAAAACACTGATTGTCTGGTTCACACCCCTAAAATTGTAATATACGGTTTTTCATCCCAGAAGCCTTCAGGAGTTGAGGATGCAATAAACTTCTTTTCTTTTTTCCAAAATTTATCTGTTATATCTTTGGACTACGGTTTTACTTAACACTGCACCAAAGCCAATGTTGATTCTCTTACTTTTGCACTGAGCTAAAAAGACAATTACATACATTGATACATACATACATACATACATATAATATATAAATATATCTATATATATATATATATAAATATATATATATATATATATATATATGGTGTGTGTTGTTTGTGTGTGTAATAAGACCGACTTCACGATGGATGGTTGCAGTCATGGCATAAAAAGGACATCATTTTAGTTAAAGACTTTTCTTAACAGAATGTTGGAGCACAGGTTCCCACTTCATTTTAGGGACATCACAAACCGAGGGGTCAGCTACATGCAATTATAAGTAACAAGCCCTCA